>JBBPTO010000985.1:0-19865 GCA_038094155.1 Pulveroboletus cf. aberrans | reverse complement strand
GTCATGCTGCTCCACTTATTTGAAATAGGTGAAGTTGGATCTAGATCTATCCAACACAGCCATTGTGGAGCTAAAAGAGCTCCAGACTGATGACATCATAGCTGAGTCATAAAGACTGCATCTAGATTGTCATGTGGTCGACCCTGAAGTGTAATTAAGGTTACATTTTAATTAAATTTAACTGATGTGACAGTCAAGTTTTAATACTCAACCTAAGTCTTTAGTAACATGAATAGTGTATTAGCACTACAGTCTGCCCATATTAACAGAGCACAGGACCTAGTGTTCAATTCACAGAATTTCAACATAAATAAATCCAGGAATGTATATGTACTTGTATGTGATGTAGCTAGAACAAGGTTGATGATGTCAGAATGATATTATTGTTGAGATTCTAGGAATCGAACACTAGGTTCTGTGCTCTGTTAATACAGGCAGACCATAGTGCTAATACACTATTCATATTACTAAAGACTTAGGTCAAATATTAAGGCTTGACTGTCAAATCAGTCAAACTTAATTAAAGTGTAATCTTAAATTACACTTTAGGATCGACCACATGACAATCTAGATGCAGTCTTTATGACTCAGCTATGATGTCATTGGTCTGGAGCTTTCTTAGCTCCACAACGGCTGTGTTGGATTGACCTAGATTCAACTCCACCTATTTGAAATAAGTGGAGCAGCATGACTGATCCTATGATGTCATTCTGACATCATTGACCTTATTCTAATTACATCGCACACAAATACATACATGTTCCTAGATGTATTTAAAGGCGATAGATGCTGTGATGTAAATAATAATGAGATTCATTTCCCCTCAAGATTAAGCTTCTAAGAAGCTCTGCAAGGGTTGATCTCATCAATCTTGTCTAACCCAAACTTGGTCACAAGAACTTTAGTCTCTATCTCAGTGAGCATCCTCAACTCACTTCTTACCCTTGTACACTCCTGTTAATTATAGGATCAGTCATGATGCTCCACTTATTTGAAATAGGTGGAGTTGGATCTGGATTGATCCAACACAGCCATTGTGGAGCTAGAAAAGCTCCAGACTGACGACATCATAGCTGAGTCATAAATACTGCATCTAGATCATCATATGGTCAATCCTAAAGCATAATTAAGATTACACTTTAATTAAGTTTGACTGATATGACAGTCAAGCTTAATATTTGACCTATGTCTTTAGTAACATGAATAGTGTATAAGCACTATGGTCTGCCTGTATTAACAGAGCACAGGACCTAGTGTTTGATTCACAGAATCTCAACATAAGATACCTCTGAGGATTGAATGAGATGGACATGCAGTCAAGCTGATGGGTGAGAGCATCAGACCAGACTCAAGAGAGGTCAGTGATGTTCTTACCCAGGTGCACTCAGGGTCTCATCCTGGCTATACCCAACAGCTCAGTTTCTCTTTTTTTTTAAAAAAAATTCTGCATAGCTCTGCAAAGCACTGTAATTCTACTTTTGAAATATCTTATCAAGGGCTTAAAGTATTGAAATTCCTGATTTATTAGAATACGCTTTCAAATATATTTTGAGTCATTTGAAATGTTGGAATTCTTGATGTGCAATGATTGGTGGCAGTTAAAGTTTATTGTTGCGTTTTAAAATACAGTATTGGAGCTGAGGTACACATCAATCGGTACGTTGACCCGAATAGAACAAGCCTCGAGTGTTTCAGCTGGCTGAACGTGTAATGACTCGGAACTCACAAATGCACGGTGATAGGAAACAGCCCGACATTCCTATAGGGCAGCGGGGCGTCAATGCGAATGGGGTAAGCAAAAAGGACCCCAATTTGCCACCAATCGTTATCCATAGACCTTGATCTTACAATTTACCCGCATGTTCCAGCTTTGCAAGCAGTTCAGTATGATATACTTTGACTCGGAGATCATACATGGCCAGTTTCTGTGTGGGCGGGCCCTCGGGAGTAAAATCGAAGCCTGCCAGTGGTCGCGTTCGGTTTTGGGATGGCATGACTCGGAAACCGGGCCGAATCGACTTCCTGCCAGTGGTGTGTCAAGCGGCAAAGTTTTTTCAGAGCCATGTTGTTCTCTTTTCTATCAGAGCGGTACAAATTACAATGAACCTACGACCCACTGGCATCGGAAGACAAGGGATTTCATCCAGCGGTCAATCACACATGTTTCATTTCGTATGGTGGGCATGTGATGGGACCACTAAATTCGATTGTTTTTGGACGGTTGAATACGACGATCTCAGAACGATTAGATGGAACCTAGGCTAGACACATCCGAAGACGTCGCCTACCGGCTTGCGGCCCCTCGTCTGACTGGGGTGACGTTGACAGTATTCAACACTGCCCTGGCAACAAGAATGAACGAACCTCATAGATGATCTGCCAGGCCTAAGCGTGAGCACGACAAAGCACGTCTCGTTGCGTGGGCAATCGAATTCAACTTTCTCTTCCGTAAATTACCGTCACAGCATGAAAAGGGCCTAGACAGTCCGGGTAGTGCAGACCGATCCATACCTTATCTGGCGGTACCCTAACATCATCCGTGTGCCAGTGCCTCAAGCTGAACCGGGCTCCGAGAAGGTCTGCGATGAACTCAACTGAGTCTCACTGCGAGCATAAATTATATAAATTTCGTTTCATTGCGCACGTCCATCGGACGTCGTGGTGGTGAACAGATCTCATAACGACGTAACAACGTGACGTTCTACCTCGAGGTTCAGCATCTAAAAGGTGGGATGTCCTTAATCCAGGCCAAAACCCACATTTTATGTGCTGCGTTGCCAAGGGTATAGCACTCATCCTGGTTACAATTATACACCCACCAGTGAATCAGAGATCACAGAACGTCTAGGATAGCGATCTCGCGTGTTACGTTACAAGATGATAGGAGACTCTGCTAGTTGTATGTAATGCCACCCCCACCCTCTAGTTAACACACTCGCAACCTTTATAGTTTCCACTGGTACAGAGGTAACGGTGTTGAAAGCAGTGTCCAAAAAAACCGAACGTGCACATCTTTTCTCCGTTGCAGCCACCTAACCCACAACTGACAGGTTTAACCTCACAGATGTTGCAAACGCATCCGCTGTATTGTCCTAAAGTGCAAACCCCCTTCATGAAATGACTGTATTTGAGATCTGGAGTACAGTTGTCGTCTGCAGCCAATGTGTCTTAGCACACCACACGAGGTAGAGATCAACGGGGCGCACTGTCATGCCAGCAACTAGGGATGCCGTTGGCGCAATGTTCAACTTGAATTACTGGCATGGCTCTGAAATGAATCTGCAAAAGAGAAGCCATGACATCTCCTTCCTTTGGGCAGGAGTCGGAGACAAAGTATCCTACATCACGATGATCTCTTTTGTCAGACGGATCAAACTGAGCATTCTGCGAGGAGAAATATATGGTCCAGACTGGTCCTCCTACTTGGATAGCAAATGGAAGCAACCTACATCATTGCTTCTGTCCACATCGGACGAGGCGGATGTCAGGACAAAGGTAGCAGTGAGCGCAACAAAGATATTGAGGGAATACATCACGAAACTGGGCGGACGTCTCGTTGAGCTAACGATATATACCTCCGAATGCTTTCACCCCCCGAAACTCCTCGGTCGAAATGTCAAGCCTCAGAAATCGTGGGCAACAGATACAAACACAGGGCCTCATCGCGTATGGAAAGCCCAATAATACTGTACTCGTGCATTGAATATGTCAGAACTTGTGACGCATGACACGAGCGACGCAAAAACCACCGGTAGAATCAATCAGAATATATTAATATTATTTTAGCAATGACAACACCTCTGCCATAGCATTTCCTTTTACTGGACGCTACTGGGGTCGGTGAAATGTTAATTGAAGTTCCAAATGGTACAGATACATTCACTATCCATCTGACTGAAGTCCTCTTCGCTCCCGATATCGGATATACCCTGATCTCTATCGGCTGCATCGATGACGCAGGCTGTATGGTCACATTTGGAGGGGGATCTTGTACTATCACATCAAACGATGGTACAGTTATAGGACAAATTCCAAAGTCGTTGAAAGGCCTCTATCGCGTCGAACACGAAGCTGTGTCAGGAACAGCAAATGCTGTGGAAAGGTGACTCACCATCATGGAGCTTCACTGGTGCATGGGACACATTTGCTTGGACACTGCAAAGCAGCTTGTCACAAAAGGCTTTGTTTCAGGGATTCAGCTTGCTCCATCGAGTGGGGGCAAAAATATTCACTGTGATTCTTGTGTTGCTGGAAAGGCAAAACGTCATCCTGTGCCAAAGGAGCATGAAGGGGCACGTTCTACCAAATATGGCGGGGAAATCCATTCTGATTTATGTGGTCCAGCTCCTGTCGAGTCGCTGGGTGGGCGTCGATATTATGTCACATTCACAGATGATACAACCTGTGAAACACGGATTTACTTTCTTTGAGCCAAATCAGAAACCTTCGAGACCTATTGAAACTTCAAAGCTTGGGTCATGAAACAGTGGAATGCCTCACACAGACTGAGGGGGAGAGTTCTTGAGTGATGAATTCTCTTCCCACCTCAAGTCTTGTGGTACCATCAGAAAGCTTACCATCCATGACATGCCACAGCAAAATGGTGTTGCCGAGCGCTTGAATGGCATTCTTGTAATGAAGGTTCATGTGCTGTTACATAACACCCAGCTCCCTTAATACCTGTGGGGAGAAGCTTTGAATCATGCGGTCTGGCTGAAAAACTGCACCTCAATGACTGCTCTAGCTGGCAAGATGCCTTATGAGGCTGTGACCAGTCAACCACTGGATCTCGCTGATATCCAGCCTTGGGGTTGCCATGTCTGGGTTCAAAAAGAGCAGGCTACAAAGTTAGGCAGTCAGGTGCAGGAAGGATGCTGGATGGGACTCAACTCACAGAGTAAAGGGCACCGTGTCTATTGGCCATCAAAGTGCTCCATCACAGTCGAGCAGAACATTTGTTTTGCCCACAATGGCAGTGAGGTTGTCGTTAGTGGCACCAACGAGCTTGAGGGGGAGTATGGCAGTAGTGGAGACAAGCACACCATTGCTGAAACTGGAAATGCATCAGTCAAGGTCAACTCAGATGCCAACTCACCCGAACGTTCCTGTGAGATCATAACCCCACCTGCAACCACCCCATGATGCTCATCCCAAGTCCCACAACCTAGCTGTTACATTCGTGACATCCTCGTTGGCATCAGATCCACAACTGGACAACAGAAGGGTCAACCATCACTCCCGTGATGTCTATTTTCTTACCTACTGAGATCAAGAAAGTCAAGGAGGAGCTGAACGAAGTTGCCCTAGCTGCCACAGCTGCTGAAATTGAAGGTCTTGAGCCAAGGAGTATTGAGGAGGTGAAGAAATGTGCTGACTGGCCATGATGGGAGGACACAATTCAAGAGGAGCTTGAATGCCTCCACAAGGCAGGCATGTGGACAAGCTGAATGGTGTGAATATTGTGGGAAGCAAATGGGTCTTCAAAGTAAAGAAGGATGCTGCTGGCCAAATAGAGTGCTACAAGGCTCGGCTAGTCATGCAAGGATTCATGCAGGTCCCTGGCATTGACTACTTTGACACTTTTGCACCCATTGCAAAACTTGCATTGATTTGTACGGTACTCACCATGGCTGCCGCCAATGACTGGGAAGTTCACCAACTCGATGTCAAGAGTGCATACCTCAATGGTGAACTCAACTCTGATGAGAAGATCTACATGCACCAGGTGCTGGGATATGCCATCCTGGGTCTTGAGCACCAAGTCCTCCACCTCATCAAAGCCATCTATGGGCTGAAACAGAGTGGCCGCTGATGGTATGAACAACTTCTTGACATTCTAAATTCCCTAAATTTCATGCCTGCAAGTCTGACCATGCTGTATTCTTCTGTCGTGTAGGAAACCACATTATCATTGTCACAGTACATGTTGATGACATGTTGCTTGCTTCCAGCAGCCCTGACCTGCTCGCAGAGACCAAGAAAGGCCTTGCAACAAAGGTCAAAGTCTCTGACCTGGGCAAAATCCATTGGCTGTTGGGATTCGAGGTCAG
Source organism: Pulveroboletus cf. aberrans (assembly GCA_038094155.1). NCBI lineage: Eukaryota > Fungi > Basidiomycota > Agaricomycetes > Boletales > Boletaceae > Pulveroboletus > Pulveroboletus cf. aberrans. The sequence continues at coordinate 13,815 of JBBPTO010000985.1, read as the reverse complement.
ATGGGATCATGAGAACTGCACGCTGATGATTTCACAGAAATCATATATTGATTTGGTCCTCGTGCATTACCGTATGGAAGATGCCAAGCCCCTTGCTATCCCCATGGATCCAAATATCCACCTGTCAAAATCCCAGTCGCCGACAATGCCCCAAGAGATCACTGGCATGCACGATATCCTGTACCGCAAACTCATGGGCTCACTCACCTATGCTGCCATCGGAACCCGCCCTGACATCTCATATGCCACTTCTAGCCTCGCACACTACAATGAGAACCCCGGGCATGTCCATTTGGAAGCGGTGAAGCGTGTTGTGCACTATCTCAAGGGAATGGCCCATTGGGGCATCACATTTAGGCCCAGAGTGGATACTGAAGGCATTGTGGGGTATACAGATGCTGATGGAAACTCAAATAAAGACCACCACACAATATCTGGCTATGTTTTCATGCTCAACAGTGGACCAATTTTGTGGTCTGTCAAAATGCAAGAGATCATTGTGCTATCGACAACGGAGGCCAAATACGTTGCAGCAACGCATGCTGTGAAGGAGGTGATGTGGCTGTGCTCCCTCCTCGGTGAAATCTTCGGGCCCACCAATGAAGCGACCACGCTCTACTGTGACAATCAGTCAGCCATCGTGCTAGCAAAAGATGGCAAGTTTCATGCACGTACAAAGCATATTGATATGCGATACCATTTCATTCATTACATCATTGAAAATGGCACTATTGACCTTATCTTTTGCCTGACAGATGACAAGCTTGCTGACATGCTTACCAAAGTGCTCCTCAATGCAAAGGCTAAACACTTTGCCACTGCACTCGGGCTGTCTCCAGCTTGAAGGGGGAGTGTCAGACATGGTCAAGCTGTTTGGTAGCAGCAACAGTTAGTCGATTGTTATCCCTAGTCTGACCCTTTGTTACTTGTTTCTTCATACCTAGTTCCTTGTTCCTCTGTCTTGCCACATTACACTGGCTACCCTTCATTCATACCTGGCCAGAAGGCCATTTATACTCATATGCTATGATATGACACCTCAGCTCATTCCCCCCGAACTGCACTGAGGTGAGATACTCCCAATACATCGTTACACCCAGTCACTTACCTTATTTGTAGTTTACTCATTTAGGTATGAGCAATAGTAGCTCGTTCCCCCTGAACTGCGCTGAGTTTACTTGTTTAGCCCCTCATAATATTAACAAGTAACAGTAACAGTGAGGAGGGGATGCAAGTAGAACTTGACTCTAAAGAGATCTCAAACAGTTGGACAGTAAGAAGAAACAGAAACAAGACACTTTCAGCCAATTTGAGAGCAATCTGGTATAGATCTGGTATTAATTCAGTATGAATTTGATACTGACATTAGACTAGATTGAAAGAGTCTGGCTGAGAACAAGAAAAAGAAACAATGAGAACAGCAATGTCATTGAGGGGAAAACATTGAGTGGAAGTTCAGATGAGAGTTTAATGGATTAGAACAATGTATTTTTAATTTTTGGGGGGAGACAAATTTTATAGTTTGGGCATATCACATAGTGATGTGGTAGGATGGCTGTAACAAGAGGATACAAGGGTACTCCTGTTGCACAGAGCAGAGAAGGGTGAGGTGAGTTAAGAATACTCAGTGAAAAAGAGACTAAAGTTTTTGTGACCAAATCTGGGTGATTATGATTTGATGAGATCAATTCTTGTGAGCTTCATAGAAGCTTTATCTCAAGAGGGGAAATAAATCACATTATTATTGTATATGATGGCATCTATCACCTTTAAATACATTCAGGGACTTATATGCATCTATGTGTGATGTAATTGTTATGACTTACCTTGGACTACACTTTTTCCTTGGACTTATCGCTTACTTATGCATGGGTATAAGTCCCAACTTGGATGTTTATTTCTTTTCATCACTGACTATGATACCTTGATACATCATCCTTTTCCATTGCATTCCATGTGATTCCACTCCACTTACTTCATCAGTGATTCTTCCCTTCATGTTCCTTTACATTCCATGCCTGCCCTAGACTTCCTTACATATATAAACCCACATCATTGTACCTATGCCCCTTAGTCTAGTCTTACCTTTTATCTTCCACTTTGTACCTTGTATCATTGCTAACGAATACATTGTTGTTTCCACTCCATGATACAGGCCTAAGGGTAGCCTTAATACCTTCTCACTCTCCATCGCTGTGAACTACCCTTAAGTGGGAAGTCTCCATTGTCGACCTCATTCTGAGGACCCCTTGTAACCACCCTTCAAAGGGAAGTCCTTTCATCTGTCCTTGTTAGTAGGCAGACTCCTCATCCACAGTTTACTCGATAGTACTCTTGGTAGCTATTAACTCGGTAGCACCCCTTGTCACCAAACCTCATTAGTAGGTAGGCTCCTTGAAGATGTCTTGCAATCATCAAGCTTCATCACCTCTTCATCTATGGTTAAGTCCAAATTTTCAAAGGTTCTATGCCTGCCCTCACCCAGGTCAGCCATAATAGTAATCAGAATCATGTCAATGATGTCATACAGCATCAGAGAATCTGTTAGGCTGCTTCACATATTTGAAATAAGTGGGGTTGGCTCTAGGTCAATCCAATACAGCAGTTGTGGAGCATAAAAAGCTCCAGACCTACGATATCATAGGTGAGTCATAAATACCTCATCTAGATTTGTTGTGTGGGCAATCCTTTTGAAAAGTGTAATAGGGTTACACTTTCATTAGGCATGACTCAACTTGACCTGTTTCTTCAGTAACATGAATAGTGTATTAGCACTACAGTTTGCCTGTATTACATATGTAACAGCCCACAGGACCTAGTGTTCAATTCACAGAATCTTAACAGACTGAGGAAGTGTGATATAACTAGAGTAATCAAGTAGTGAGAGAGATTTGAGTGTATGAACTGTGGAACATATATCAAAACCCCATGATTTTCAACTGATCTCCAGCTTTCTTCAAGCCTTTGAAACCAACTGTAAAATAAAGTACAGTTCCCTCATTTCAGATCAAATTCCAGAGGTTCAATACTTGTCAGATCTGTCAGGTACTGTTCTATTTATACTTTTTGCATGTGCTCTTTATCATCTTCAACAATTTCATAATATACTTGTCTTTTGTTTTCTTGTTTTCTTTTTCATTCTGAAACTTTCTCAATTGTTTTCACCACTACTGGGTAGCTGAGGTGAGCCCCTTTTATTTACATATACAGTGGCTCAAAAAAGTAATGCATGCATGCATACTAACTGGCTAATATCTCAACAACAACAGAATTTTATCAGATAATGTGTGGGAGTGAAATGTATGAATTGTATGAATGTAGCATGCTACAACATTGCCTAGCTATTTAAATTGTGATATCTAAATCTACATTTTTTAAAGACAAGATATTTTTATTTTGACCCCTGAAAACAACTGCTTTCAGAACTGGCCTCCTTGATGAAAAATGTAGTCCTTGATGAGTATATTAGATTTCAAAAAGAAATAAAGTGATACTGTGTTTTTGTTGAGATATCAGCCTCCAAAGATAGAGATCTTATAGAAGCCAGGATTTAAAATAAGGAAATGAAAGACTGATTTCTCAACCTGCAGTGATATTAAGTGAAAGGTCAGTGAAGTGTGAGTTACAGCAAGTTGGACTGGACAAGAAGAATGTTATGATTTTCTGATGGCCTCTTACATTTATTCCTATATGTTCTATGCATTCACCTTAGATTCTCTTTCTCTTGTCATAATTGGGCCATCTTAATCATCTTGGTTTGTTTACTTTGCTGGTTGCTCTGCACCACTTATTATTGCCTTTCTGCCAATTGATTATGATAATAATCATTGTTACATTACCATGACATGTCCAGCATGGCATCTTTCTATTTCTTCCTTCATTTAAATCATTGACTTGTTATGACTCACATTGGCTTCTATACTTCTTTCATGACCCATTTGCCTGGACACACTGTCGCTGCACTTACTGTTTCCCTTCCTTCATGCTGTATTCTGATTACCATTTCGTTTTGCAGCACACAGTCTGTGCGTAGGGAATGCATAGTGTAAATATCAGACTTTTATATCATGCATTCTCAAGGCAATACAAGTATTGTTCTTGGTCAGACTCTCCTCATTTTTGAGTGCACACTTAAGTAACAGTGCTAGTTAAGGATTATCACTCATCTCTAAAAGTTTTATGCCTCTTATTATTATTATGCTATGCAACTACACACTGTTGTGATACTCTATCAATACCTTTTTCCTATTCTCTTTCACTTCACTGTTCATATCATGGCCTTATTATGCTTATTGTAGTGACATGACAACTGATTTAAAATCTCTTATCTTGATACGGATCATGTTACCCATGAGCTGTTTCTCATCTTCTTGTATATGAATAATAAAGATAATACTTGACCTGCCACAAAGCTATTTGACAGATTAGCTTGCTCAAATATACAGTCATCCACTGGCATTTGTGTCACCACCAGCATTTGTGCCAGTGTGATAAAACTCAATATTCTCCACTACTACTTAGTGCTACTATTGATGGAATTATTGAGTCTCATCTTCCAGGTATTGGATATGAGCAAATAAATATGTGGATCACACTGGACAAGGCCAATCACCCAACTTTTGTGTCAGAAAACAGGTGTTTTCATATACATGATACATTCTCAAGATGAGCTGAAACTTTGTGCCCTAAAAAACCATATATACCTGTAGGGGAAACCACCAGGCATGTCTGTGTAATATAATATTTAACAGATAGTACCATCTACTCTTGCCACAAGCATGCCAGTGACCATAGAAATGGCAAATTTACAGCACAGTTCATTGGCTTTGACTTCCAAGCCTAAAATGATGGGTCGTGCATACTCAAAGACTAAGAAACAGAGGGTACAGGCTGAGAAACAGGAGGAAGCAGTAACTGAAGTAGTCAAGATATTCCAAGAGATGGGAAAGCCAGAAGAAGAGAGGCAGAGTACATGACAGATTTGTGCAGCTGTCTAGAAAAAGTGGTGAGCCAAAGTGGGATACCAGGATATCAGGGTCAGTCAAGACACTGTCTGCAGATGGGTCAATGGAAGAAGAAGCAAGCATCAATCTAATATGGAGATTGACTGATGGAATGTCCTATGTTGACTGGAATTGAGCTGGCACCAAAATGGAGGAGGATTGAAGATGCTGGCAGGAGTGAAGATGAAAGTGGCAGCAAGGGGATGGATGGGAACATCTCTGATGGTGACAATGGTGATGACGGTGGGAGCAGGCAGGTCTAGAGTCAAGGGTTGCGAGGTGAACAAGGCTAGCCATTCAATGAGGATGAAGGTTCAAGGGTTTGAGGTAAACAAGGTGTTCTCCTTGCTTGTCCCAATAATCTAACATCAAAGGGGTTCAAGGGATTTAAGATCAGATCTGATGAAGGTTCAAGAGGTTCACTGTGAACAGCATTGCCTCCAGAGTGCAATGATGTCTTAAAAAGTTGAGAGGTTCAGAAGTGAAGCAAAGACTTAGTGTTTGAGGTTCACAAAGGGGAGGTCTAGCTGGGAGAATACAGGTGAGATAAGTATGGTATATATACATATCAGGGAGTTCGGTGTAGGTTGAGAAGGAGTTGCTGATAAAGCAAGTGAAATTACATGGAATGCAATGGAATGTGATGATATATTATTTGAGTCAGTAATAAAAGGAAAAGAACATCTAAGTTGAAACTGACATCCATGCATGCATAATCGGAGTAAATGAAAGGAAAAAGGTGGGGCTGATCATAACAATATCAATGTACATGAGAATAAACAGTCCTGTATCTGTTTAAAAATGCTTTCTGTCCTCTTATCAAACAAGACAATGAAGTTAATTTACTCTTTTGAGTCTGCTTATATTGATCAGTGCCTTACTTCACACTCAATCTTTCATTTCTCTTCACATGCTGCTCTTCTCATTTACTCTCTCTGCTTTGAGTGCCACTTGTTTTACTCAAAAGTGAGAATTTGTCTCTTTCTCACATAAATTACCTGCAGGCAGTCATGGAGGCCATTACTGTACATCAGACCTTGTATCTTTGAACTATGAATGGTTTGGGCTTGCTCCTTTTGTCATGTGGTAGGCTGTGTGCCCTGCAGATCAGCTAAGTTAAACATCCATTTCACTGACCCATCACTGTCACCCTTTGCTATTTTCACATTTTATACTTTTCACCTTCTTACCAACCTCCCACCATCTGAGGTTGCTGGTTTTGACTTGGTTATGATTATCATCAACTACAGTGTTACAAAGGGGGTGATTTTTTTTGCCTTGTCACAAAAAAATCAACACAGAAAGAGTTGTTAGGATATTCTTTTTTAAAGTTTTTCTCTGTTTGCTTTACATGGCAAACTTGTATTAGATAGAAAACCACAATCTACATTAGCATTTGCACAGAAACCGGCCAAACTCCTCTAATGTGGCCTCATTCTCTTGTCTGCCTACTGTTCTCAAACAAATAAAGAAATACAACAGGTAAATCAGAAGCTGGAAATGTACCTCAGACTATTCTGCCAGAGATAGGAAATCTCTTGTTTTGTGGTGGCACTTGTGCATAACTTGGAAATACACTCAGTGACAGGAAACACTCCATTCTTACTGATGCTTGGATACAAATTTTAGTCTTACCTCCCTCTATTTGGAAATATGTTTGTTGACATAATATAAACCCAATTGTTAGATCTGAAATGTGCCTGGGATGAAATCAAGGACTCTCATAAGAAAGTGCAATTGGATGGGTATAAAAGGATTACATCAAAATTTAAACCATGGAACTCAGGAGATCAAGTACAGTGGTCAAAAGAGTGTTCCAATGTTACTGCATTCTGGAGAGATCAATTAATTGCCAGAGATAGCAAACAAGGCAAATCAATTAAGAGTTGAATATAGTACTTACACTGGGCATTCTAACCCCACTTGGATCATGTTATTTGGTTGTCATTCCAATGAGATATAGCTATTTTAACATAACATGTTATTGGGACACTTACTCAAGCATCATTTCAATTCTAGACTTTTAGTATTTAGTGTGTCCTCCTTTGGCCCTAATCACTGCCTCTAACCTCCTAGGCATGCTTTCCATCAATGCTTGACACCTTTCAACCTCATTTGTTTCCCATTCCACTGAAATTCTTTTTCAAAGTTTTCATACTCCTCCATGTTCTTGGGTAGCTGTTGAGCTTTTTTTCCAGGATTTTCCAGAGATGATCAATAGGAAAAAGGTCTGGATATTGTTCTGGGAAGTCTAGAAACTTTATTACATGAGGTTCAAGCCAATTTCGAGCTATTTGAAAGGAGTATTTAGATTATTATTTTGTTAAAAGATAATGTTCTCCTTAGGAATCCCAGAGTTTTCCATGCTTGGAAGCAGATTATCCTCCAAAATAAAGACATATTGCTCAGCATTTATCCGACTCTCCACCTCTGCCGGAATCCCAACACCATTTCAATCCATACATCCCCAAATCATCAAAGAACCTCCTTCAGACTTTACTGTCCCTTGAATCTCTCTGTCCTCTTTTGCCACTTTTCACACATATGTACTTTTGTTCATCTGAACAACTGAATCTATTCCATTTTTGATGATTCAAAGCAAAGGCTAGCCTTTGTTTTCTATGTTGACAGATAAGAAAGGCTTTTTCTTCTTGACTACAGCCTTTAGAAAAGCAGACTTAAGAGAATTGATAAGATGGGCAGCTTGAACAATATTTTCAGGCTTTCCAGTAGTAATGCTAGAAAGAATTCTCCTACTATTTGTAGAAGAATGCTTGGAAGGATGATGACCACATGATGCTCAAATAAGTGTCCCAATAACATATCATTTTAAAATTGCTATATCTCAGTGGCATGACAACCAAACCACATGATCCAAGTGAGGTTAGAAGGCCCAGAGTAAATACTATCTTTCATCCTGAAAGTGTTTGGCCTTATTCGTTTGCCATCTCTGGCAATTAACCAATCTCTTCAAAATGCACTAATGTTGGAATGCTTTTTTGAGCCACTGTGAAAACAGGCAGATGTAGTGATCTTTGTTGGAATAGACACTGACTGGAAGAATAAATTCCTGATTTACAGTTGAGTGCATCTAACTAACATGTAGAGTCAGATATCTGTTGAAGAATTTTGAGAAGAAATGCAGATATACTTGATGTGTGATAAACTGGAGTGTTGCATGGCTGTCAAGAAATGCATTGATGTGTGATGATCTATCACACAGAATACTCTTCTCAGTACACTCATGTCATATACATGGATTCAAGTCCCTCTTAGAAGATGTATTTCTTTTCACTGCTGACTTGTACACACATATGCCTTTCATCATATTTCATTCCAGTTGCTTTGTCAGCAGCTGCTTTCATCACATTCCTTGTCATTCTATGATCACATTACTTAGTTCCCATATACCTACCAGGATCTTTTCTGACAAATCCAGTCAAATATTGAGGCCCTATGGTAAAGGACAGATGAGTGTTGAATATTTGCTAAAATTCCCATGATCAAAATTAGACTGTTCCTGTTATGATCAGCCTTTCTTTTCTCTGGTCATGTGTCTTCTACATATGCATGGATATGAGTCCCAACTTGAACATTCTTTTCTTTTCATTGCTCACTCATATACCACTACTCACTGATTTCATTGTATTCCATATGATTCCATTTGCTCAGTCAGTGACTACTTTCATTCATATCCTAGACTCTTCCTATGCCTATATACTGTGCTTATCTTGTCCTGTATTTTTCCAAGCTAGACCACACTAGATCTTCACTCCACTTACCATCTCTCTGAACTCTTTGAGACTGTATTGCACTCTTAAGGCAACACTGTTCAGTGGACTCTCTTGAACCTCAGTGACATTTGATTACTGAGTCCTCAAATTCCTTTGACAATTTGATTATTGGGATAAAGCAAGGAGAATGCCTTGTTCACCTAGATCCCTTTAAACTCATCCTCATAGAACAGCTAGCCCTGTTCTTCTCGAATTCTTGACCCTAGACCCACCTTAAGGGCTATGCTCTGACCTCTACCCAAGGCAAGCATAACAAAATGTCTAGATTTCCTTCCTCAAATGGCTATCACCTGATATAGCTACCATTTCTTCAAGACCCCCCATTAACACTTGTTAGTGCTTATGCCCAAATGAACTCTCTGACTCTGAGTCACCCCCACACAACTGGACCCCCTCTGAAGATAATGACCTGCTGAGGAGAATACAGAAGTCACCCTTGATCTCATCCACAGATTCTCCTGTTCTGCATCTGTCCTCCAAGTGCCAATCCCTCTGTCACTAACATCCATGCTAAAGTGTGGTAGCATTTCTTCCCTGTATTGAATCCATTGAATCCACAGACACCCTCAAAACCATTTCTTTATTGAAACCTATTGAACTAAAACTCAACCCCCTGACTCCCTTTAATGGCAACACTGTCAATGTTGAAGAATGGATGAATATTTTTCATGCCTACCTTGTAGTGAATGCTGAAACATATACAGTGGCTCAAAAAAGTGTCCCAATGATGGTGCATTTTGAAGAGATTGGTTAATTGCCAGTGAAGAAAACAACGCATGGCCAAACACTTGCAGGAGCAAAGATGGTACCTGCTCTGGGCGTTCTAACCCCACTTGAATCATGTGATTCGGTTGTCATGCCACTGAGTTACAGTTATTTTGAAATGACATGTTATTGGGACACTTATTTGAGCATCATTCCAATTCTATACTTTTAGTACTTAGTGTGTCTTCATTTGGCCTTAATCACCACCTCTAGCCTTCTAGGCATACTTTCTGTCAATATTTGACCTTCTCAGCCTCAGTCATGCCCCACTCCACTACAATCTGCTCTCAAGGTTCCCATACTTCCCTAGCTTGTCTTGAATAGTTGTTAAGCTTTTGTTTCAGAATTTGCTAGACATATTCAATAGAGCTAATGTCTGGAGATCGTGGGGGCCAATCTAGAAGCTTGATTCCATGAGATTAAAGCCATTCCTAAGCTCTTTTGAAGGAGTGCTTGAAGTCATTATCCTATTATAAGATAATGTCTTACTCAGAAATACCAGAGTTTTTCATGCTATGAAGTAGATTACCCTTCGAAATGAAGACAGACTGCTCAGCATTCATCTTGCCCTCCACCCTTGCCAAGATGCCAATACCATTCCAGCCCATACACTCCAAAACCATCAAGGAATCTCCTTCAAACTGTACCATTTACTGTACCTTCCTGTCCTGTAAAGGCTTACCTGCCATTTTTCATACATACTTTCTTCCATCTGACCCAATCCTGTTAAGCTTGGTTTTATCTGATCAAATAACCCTAGTCTATAGTCCAGTTTTGATACTTAAAAGCAAAGGCTGGCCTCTGTTTTCTATGTTTGACAGATAGAAAAGGCTTTTTCTTCTTAACCACAGCCTTCAAGAAAGCAGACTTGAGAACATTGTAAACAGTTTGGAATGAGATAGGAGAAGAGAGGGCAGAATTGATAAGATGGTGGCTTGAACAGCATTTTCCACTTTTCAAGTGGTATATTCCTTCTCTTATCAGTAGAGGAAATCTTGGAAGAATACCCTAGCTTGATGTTTTCCCTCTCTAGAATGTATCCCTTGATGACTCTGGCCACAGTGGACTTTCCCAACCCAGTTGGAGAGGAGATCTGATGAATAAAGAAGCAAAGAAGAGAATATTAGCTTTAATAAAGGTAGAAATGGACTTCATGATGATATTGATTAGCTGAGTGGAATGAGTATTATTTATACACCTTAGAATTACCTAATTTACATAATTATTCAGGGTCAAGGCATAGCATCCATCAGAAGCTGTCATATTCTTATGTTATTTACCAGATAATGAATCACAGCATGATGCTCAAATAAGTGTCCCAATGACATGTCATTTTAAAATGGCTGTAACTCAGTGGCATGACAACCGAATCACATGATCCAAGTGTGGTTAGGACGCCCAGAGCAAGTATTACCTTTGCTTCTGCAAGTGTTTGGCCTTTTTTTGGTTTTCTTCACTGGCAATTAACCAATCTCTTCAAAATGCATCAACATTGGGACACTTTTTTGAGCCACTGTAGGTTGGAGAGAATTTACATGGTAGGGGACACCAGTCTCCTACACTGGGTGCTAAAGGGTGGTATAATAGCCAATTGATAAAATGAAATAAGGACAGTGTCTATGGCTGATAGTATCATGGCATGGGCGTGAAACTTGACATTGAAGTCTGTGATGGAAGTAGTCCACTTTCCTTTTCTTATCCTTGATCATATGGGCAGACAACAACTGTGCTAGTGTGTCAGCCACTTTGTCCTCTCTAATGAAAGATTTCTTGAACTTGTCAATGAAGTCAGACCATTCTCTGAAGTTCTTATCAGTAATGGCCTTTCTTCTAAAGATCATGGCCCAGACTTGGGTGGACCTGAGGGTCATGTATGAGAGGACAAAGGTAACCTTCTTGTTATCATTGCAGTAGACATCAGAGTTGACTAGAAGGTAGGCTGAAATAATGTCCAGCCATTCTTTGAAGTTGGCAGTGTTGCCATCAAAGGATGTCAGGGAGTTGATCTTAAACTCCATGGGCTTGAAAGAAGACATTGTTTTGATAACTTCCCAGGATATAGGTAGATCTAAGGAGTTCTGAGAAAAGAAATTTTTCTCAGATTGCAGCACAGATGTTGGCAACAGAGAGATCAGCACCCAGGAAATAGATGCAGATTAGGAGAGGCAATGGGCTAGGTCAAGAGTGACTTCCATATCCTTCTTGGTGGGTAGATATAGATCATTGTCATCAGAGGAGATCCAAGCATGTGAAGGCAACTCAGAGTCAGAGGAATCATTGGAATGTAAGCATCAACAAGTGTCAATAGGGGGTCTGGATAGAATGGTGGCTTACCAGGTGGTAGCCAATGAGAAAAGCTAGACCTTTTGTTACACTTGCCTCAGGTGGAAGACGAGCATAGCCTCTAAAGAGGATCTAGAGTACTAAGGATAAAGGAGAGTGGGGCAAGCCACTCTATGAAGATAAAGGACAAGGGTTTGAGGTGAACAAGATGTTCTCCTTGCTCTGTCTCAATGATTGAATGTCAAAGAGAATCAAGAACTCAGTGATCTAATATCACTGAGAAACAAGGGATTCACTGAACAACATAGCCTTAAGAGTGCTATGAAGTCTCAGAGAGTCAAGGAATTCCCAACAAGGGACTAGGGACTAGGGATGAGTGGTGAGACTAAGATCCAGTGTATTGAGATACATGAAGGGAAGGTCTAGCTTGAGGAGTACATGTACAAACAGGTGAGATTTATATAGACATAGAATGAGTTCAGGGTAGGTAAGAAAGGACTCACTGACTAAGCAAATGGAATCACATAGAATGCAATGGAAATCAGACAAATAGTCATGGTATCATAGTCAGCAATGAAAAGAAAAGAACATCCAAGTTGGGACTTATACCCATGCATATATGCAGAATGTGTGACTGGAGGAAAAAGGGGCTGATTGTAACAGGCTTCAAGAAGACACTCATATACAATACCCTTGAGTTCTACAAGAAGTACAGGACCATTGAAAACCCATTCAAATATCCTTGCATTGTCAGGCACTGTCACATCTTTACTACAGCTAACATCTCCTTTCTCCATATTATAATTCAACTTCACTCTGTACTTTGATGAATTGCAACAGGAGTTGTGGGGAAAATGTGGGGTCTATGCTATGCTCTCAACTGTCAAAATATACCTCCTTCAACCTCCAACCTCCTTTGAGACTTATCTCCACAACTCTGAGATTGATATGTACCAAAGCCATCATCTCTGCTCTGGAGCATTTCAGTGTAAAACAGCAAAAGACTTTGGAATGAAGTCCTGAGCAAGATATAGGGGTGTGAGTGTAGTTCTCAACCCAAGGGGATTGCAAGAAAAGTAAAGGAAAAGAAAGAGGACTGTATGAAAGGCTCACTAATCACCCACAGGACATTGGAAAACAAGAGCCTGGCTTCCCCCTGTTCATTAGGGCTAGAAAACCAACTAAACTTGCAGGACTTGAGAAGAACTTGAAGGAAAAGTAAGTAAAAGAACTAGAAACCTGGACTTAGATGCTTAGAATTGATGGTGATAGATTGCACACTGTCTGTTATGACTACCCCTGGTGAGGATAGGCGCAGCCCTTTGAGGCAGGTCTACGAGGGCGAGGGAGAACACGGCTGGGCATTCTATGAGGACGAAATACAATGGTTCTAGGTGAACAAGGCTTTATGGCTTGTTCTGTCTCAACGATCGATAGTCGAAGGGAAGACTGCCTCTGAGATCGATCATCTCGAGGTGAACAAGAGTTTCCCTTAGAACAGCGCAGCCTCAAGAGCGCTACGGAGTCTTGAAGAGCAGAGAGGGTTCCTGATGAGGGACAGAGAGGGGAGCTAAGACCCGATGTATTGAGATACACGAAAGGGAGGTCTAGCTTAGCGATCCTAGTACAGAGAGACGAGTTTATATATGTTGGGTGGAACCGCTGATGAAGCAAATGGAATTGCATCAAATGCAATGGAAATCGGATGATGAGTAAGGGTATCATAGTCAGTGGTGAAAAGAAAGGAACGTCCGAATTGGGATTAGTACCCATGCGTATGTAGTCGAGAGAAAAGAGTCTGATCGTAACATTACCCCCTTAGTACGTCCGAGACTGCGACAAAGGACTAAAAATCGAGGTAACGCCCACCTCCAGGGGAGCCAGTCATGTTGGCCATTCCTTCTGCAGTGTATTCTTCATCTCCATCAGATGGCATATGGCAGGGGAAAGCAGATTGTGTAGGCGGAGGG
>JBBPTO010000984.1:0-19869 GCA_038094155.1 Pulveroboletus cf. aberrans | reverse complement strand
CTGTTTTATTCTTCCCATCTAATATTTTATTTTTTATGCTGATGACAACCCACAGATCTATCTCCATCAAATATGTCTGTCTCATCAACCTCACTCTCTGCCTCAATCACAAAACTCAATGGCATCAACTATCAACATTGGACCATGGACATGGAGATATCCCTTTACTTTCAAGGCTACTAGCAGTACATTTACAACATTCCTTGTCCTGTTCTATTCAAAGATGAAAATAAGATCACCGATGAGAAGAGAAACAATAGGCTAAAAGAGCAAAGAGAATGAAATGAAATCAATGATAAGATAATCAGCTATATTCAGCTCCACCTTGAAACTCATATCCATAGACCTTTTCAATTCCAAGCCAGAATCAAACAACAGCTATAGAGAATGCTTGAGAAAGCATGTGACTATCCTTCCATTGCTACCACTTTCATTCACTGGAATGTCATTATGGCTTTCAAAATTCCAAAAGGCAACTAAGTCCATCATCCATGTCTTCCTCCCAAGAATGTACAGGATAAATCAAACTAGAGCCATCCCTTATGAAGATTTTGAACTGATCTATGACCAATGTCTTCGCCCACTGGTCAAGAAACACATGCCCACCATGGCTAGTCATTGGCCCTCCAGCTATGCCTCCGCACTTATGCTCTATCATGATGGCCATGGAAGAATTCATCAAGATTCTCTTGACATTCCAGACCACATCCTTGATGCATTTGGACAGCAATACCTGTTAAAGCTTGGAAATCTTTGTTCATGAATTTAGGGGTTGGAAAGCTGCCACCATTCACAATCCAACTAGTGCCTTGAACAGGCAGCTGGCTTTGGATAAATTTACAGAAGTCCTTCATATGGATGCCATGCATCAAACAGACTGGTTTATAGATATTGGCCTGGAATTTGGCCTTCAGGAGCATGTTGTGACCTGAAAAGATAATGGCCATGAAACACTGCTTGGTTATGCTCTCTCCTCTCTGCCCCGTGCCACAGTAGAAGCCCTTGTCAACCGAAGCAATTTCTATACTGACCATCAGATGCACCTTCATGACTTGACTGGCTTTTGCTTTACTCCTCTAGGCAAGGGTAAACAGGACTCTGTAACCTACATTCAAGCTTACACAACTGAGAAATCTGTATCTTACCAACTCCATTCTGGTCTGTTTGATCCATTGCAACCTAATGTTCTCCTTTTCTCAGACAATCTCAGAAATGCACTGTTGAAAATTGAAAAAATATCAAAGGTTATCTTTGACTGCATAGCTGATGGAGATGAGGATAGGCATAGGCATACACAAGAAGGTTGTGCCAGATTTGAGATCTGGGTCACTTTGGACAAGGCCTTAACCTCTTACATCACAATCTCTCAGTGGAACTTGGACTATTGTCTAATTTCTGTACCTGCAAAGGTGTGGTGGTGAGTTCATCAAGTTCTTTCAAAGTTGGTTGGTCATTGATATACTTCATTCAAAGATGGTTCAAATGGTACTGTCTAGCTGCTGTTCATGGTCATCAAAAATCTTCATCACTCTAAAGTCAAGGATCGAATTTCTGATTGTGCACTTGGGCTTGATGCTATGATGATTTGGATCATCAATGGTCTTCATTGTCATCCAGATGACCAATTCAACAAACTTGCTGAAGAAGCCTGCCAACCAATTCTCAAGGACTATGAGGATTTTGATGAAGATGATCCAGACTCCACGTTTCCTCTGATGTATAAAGCAGGTCTCTATTTTGTCTGTGATGTTGTCACAGATGATAGTGGCTCTTTTCGCCTTCCTTATCACAAAGCCATATCTGAGGAAGCCTTTCAGAAAGCTTTCAAAATCACACTCGAACAGGTTTGCAACATCACAGGTGTAGCCTATCATGACCTTCCCTGCACAGTCATGAATTCAGAAAGGACACACACTCATTCTCATCATTCAACCATTCATGTGAATCATATCAGACCCCCTAGTCATGTCCTTCCTCAGGTCAATCAGAGATTACTTCAAAATCTTCAAACTCACAATCCACACCAAATGAAGGGACCAGATGTCACTCATTTTATTCAACATGGATGGGGAACTCGCAATGCCTATGAAATTCTTCATCAACCTGCTCAGCAGCAGCAAGACCCAACAGTTCAAGTACAGCATATTCTTGAACAATTCTTCTATGACATCCTCCATGAGTCACCAAACAAGAAGAGCAGTATGAAGGATCCCTGGACAAAGATACCCAAGCAGCTTCATGCTCAAGAAGCCACTGAACAACTGTATCTCTCAGCCAAACTACCTTTTTTTGCAGCACAATACACATTCTGCACAGAGAGCCAATGGGAGCAACAATTTGATCACATGTTTTCACAAACAATGCCACAGGTAGTCAGCCAGAATTTCCGGAAGTGCAGTTACTACATTCAATGGCTCAACCTGATGTGCAGCCTGACTCCACATTTTCAGGACAGAGTTCAAGCCATAGTTTGAGCAAAGTTTGACTCACTTGTTTGGATTCCTTTCATTGGATCGGACAGAATGTGGAGCACAAGGCCTGCCTATGGCAGAGATTGGTTCATGTTGCCACAGAGTAAAAAGGAGGTTGGATCATAGATTGGATTTAATCCCCAAACAGAGTTCTGGTGCTTGCCACCACCTTTCCTCTGCCCTCCATCTGATTTTATATGACCTCAGATTCCTCATAAGATCACCCACTCTTGCTGTCATCCACAAGCCCAGGAAGATGAAGAAAGCTCTCCAGCACCTAACACACCAACCTCCAGTATTAGAAGAAGGCCTCCTTCCAGGCTTCATACACCTCGAAGTTCCACCTTCAGTCGATCCATAGCCTGGCCTCCTATCTGGACTTCATTAACATCTTTCCTTCAGCCTCCAGTCCATGAAGAGGAAAGAAGCACTCCATTCAACTCTAGAAGCCATTCTCAGCCCCCAGCATGCACTTGTACATTCTGGAATGCGACCTCTGGACCATCCCATTTTCCTTCTCGCAGTACCCCTTCACCCAGTTATAACAGGACAGATATTTCTACTCCACATCAGCCATCCACTCCTGCCTCTTCCTAATTAAGGGGTTGGACCATGTGTGAATTAATCAGAACTCAGAGAACTCACACTTCCAGTAGGTATGGTGTTGGGTACAGACCACCACAGACACTATCTGAAGAGCAGACCAATCCAGCAGGAGAACAGGAGTCATTCAAGGAATTCACAAAAAGCTTCCATACATCCCAATGAAAGCTGATGAGGGAAGAATAGGAAGGTTCAGAGTAAAGACAATACCTGCTTGATAAAGATTTACATGCAAACCAAATTTCTGAGGTTTAAATTCATTCTACTCCCATGAAAGTTGGGACATTAAATAAGTTTCCTCTTGTAATCACACACATGATGCAACTCTCAGACCACTGCACCAAATTTTGGTCTGTTGAATAAATCAATAGAGAGGTCAAATATAAGATCCAAGAATGGACCATTGAACAGACCAACAGACAGACACATGGACAGAGCAATGGAGAAAATGAGAGAGAGAGAGAAAGGAAGAGAGGGTAATGAAAGAATGGAGAGGAGGTGAATGAGGTGATGGGGGTAGGAAATGGCACTGGTATATCCATTTCAACCTGTATCTATTATTTTTAACACATCTCCATCCACATCAAGTTCTCACACCAATCTCTGTATGGTGATAGAGGTGTGGGAGGCAGGAGAAAGGTAATGAAGAAGTGAGAAAAAGGGAATGGGGTGATGAGAAAGTGGGAAGAAGGAAGAGGCAGTGATAGGAGAGAAGAAAAGAAGAGAAGAAAATGAAGATAATGAAGAAGCAAGAAGAAAAAGAAAAGGGTAATAAAGAAGTAGAGGGTGATAGAAGAGTGGGGAAGAGAGAAAGGGGGTAGTATCACCTCCTTTTCCTTCTTTCCACACTCTTGTTATCTTCTCTCCCTTTCCTCCCCTCCTTCATTACTTTCTGTTCATGTCTCTCACATCTCCATTATTTCTTCTTTTTACTCTCTCATCATTTCCTTCTCCTTCTCTTCATTTCTTCATTATCTTCTCTTTCTCTCTCCTTACTTCTCCATTACCCTCTTTTCCTTTCTTTCATTTCTCTATCATATCCTTTCTCTCTCTTTCACTTCTCCATTATCCTCCCTTTCTCCTCTCCACTTTCCCATTGCCTCTTTTCCGTCCTCTCCTTCTCACTTCCTTTGCTTCACTCTTCCATCATTTTTCCCCTTCTTCGCACTTTCTTATCACCTTCTTTCCCATTTTTCCATTTTCTCATCACTCTCTTACCCTTCTTTCTACTTCCATCACTCCCTTCACCTCTTTTCTCTCTCTCACTTTATCATCATCTCCTTCTCCTCATCTTCTCTCTTCCATCACTTACCATCACTTTCTCCATCACTCATTCCTTCTCCCTCCCACTTTTTCATCACTCCCTTTCCTCTACTTTCCCTAGTTGCAATGTTTACAAAAGTGTAGCAAAGTATAGTTAAAAGACATGGAAAAAGCTCTGGCTTGGCTCAGTTTGCTGGTCTAAATTTGAATTCAAACACATATAAATCCATTGCTGTGCAGATTTTTATTTTTCCCACACCATCTCTTCCCTCAACCACTGTGATCTCTGTTTATTTCAACAACAACACATATTTCATTCAATACTTTTCATAAGCAATACTTCTTTATATTGTTATACCCTTGCTAATGAATTAACAGACCAACAGACAGACCAGCAGATGAGCCAACAGCAATCATGTCAAGCAACTCATTCTGTTTATGATAGTATTACTCAGTCAATATTGTATTTTATCAGCAAGTTCCCTTCCACTGAATATTTGCCATAGCTTTCCATAGTGTTACAGTATTTGCATATTCAGCCAAAGTAATCTCAAGCAGTTCATATTTCTGCCTGCAGGCTGAAATTTGACCACAAGTTCCAAGCCCGTCAGCAAACATCTACCTTAAGGAGTCTAACTATCATTTTATAATGCTTGGAATTTGGTTTTTTTTTAGTGTCATGTCACATGACATGGAATATTTTCCTTTATGACAGTGTAACAATGTGCCCACCAGTCTCACCATTATCACATGACAGTATGAAAACATGACCACCATACAACAACACAATGATGTAACAACATTGCTGCTATTATGATAGCTGATGCAATGTGATTGTTACAGTCACTTCCACATCCTTTCAACCATTCTTAAAATGCTTCATGCATCAGAAGTTATGTTTCTGAACTTGAAATTTCAGAACCTTGAAATCTCAGGACTTTAGAACCTCAAAAACTTGAAAGTGTTTTGGAAGTAGGGAAACTCGAAACCTCAGAACTGCAAGCACAAGAATCTGACCAGAACCTTATATTTTATCATTAAAACTCACTATTAATCATGCAAATGCTTTCCATTCAAACAGTACATCATTGTATGCATTTCAAACTATTCCAGGACATTCCTATGTCTTTCATGCATCACCTGTGACCTTGGCAGATTGTCCATTCTTTCACACCATGCCTTTTTCACATCCGATTCTTATGGTATCCTTATGAACATCTGTATTAAAGTACAAACATGTAGAGTAGTATATAAAGGACTAGAATGCAGCCATCAAAAGGCAGTCTTGTCCTCTTGATGTTATTCTCAGCATCTATGGCATTGACTTATTCTTCCTCTCATTGACCCATAAAAGTGGCCTAGAGCCTTAAATGATTCTGACTTGTATCAGTGATGATGCAAAACCAGCATGGCACAACATGATAGCTGGTAAAGCACAATGGTGCAACAACTGATGCAGCATGATGATGACAGTGGCCAAGGCATTGTGAGAAAAGAAGGGAGTGATCACACAGGCAGTACTGAGTAACAAGGTTGTGAGAGAAACAGTGTGATGATGATAACATGACCATGATGATGACTATGACCATGATCACAATGGCCACAGTGAGACAATGGCAAAGAGGTAACTACCAGGGTTTACAATAGCAATGGCAGTACCACAGGCCACACTGTCATGAAGACAATGGGTCCATGACACAGCAGTGACAACAGCACAACAATGTCAATGTGTTCAGCAGGACAGGGTATAAGAGTGAAGTGCCCAGAAAATGACATGTGGTACTAGATGAAATTTTATTTTCTTTGTATTATTTTAAGGGTCAAATGGGCTGTTTGATTGTTAGAAGGGTTACCCACTGCCCATGATTAACAGCCCCCCACTCAAACCAGAATTTGAAAAAGCTTTCCATTGAAAGGCAAGAGTTATGGCTTTCTTGTTGAAGTCTTAGGGTGAATTTGCTGAAAAATTCCCCTGATGAGTACAATGCGATCTTTGGTCAGCAACACCTCAGATGCAGTGTGCCATGGTAGGGCCTTTCACTTCCAAAGGGCCACATATAGAGTGGCATGATGCTCTGTAACTTGGAAGCATTGGTCAGGCCTAGCAGTCTGAGATCATCCACATCTACTTTTTTCTCACAGGATATCCATATGCTGAGAAAAAATAGTGGAAGTGAGCAAAGCCTGCACCACTCACACATCAGCAAACTAGGGGTTTACTCTTCAGACTCCACAGTCAATACAGACATGACAGTATTCACAGCTTTGACAGAGATTTACTCTATGTGAGTTTTGATCAGTTAGTATAATAGTTATATTAGTTAAAGAGCACTGATGAATTGCAGTGAAAGGTAAATTGTAGTAACAATATGGGGTTAAAGTCTAGCTATAATGTGTAGTCAAAGTGTAGTCAAAGTGGGCTACTTTGTAACCACACTCAATAACTACACTTTTATTATAGTTTTGTTAACACTTTTGTACGCTTTTTGGTACAGTTTACTACACTTTCTGACCAGACTTTTGGTACACTTTTGTACGCTTTTTTGTACACTTTTATTATTGTGATCTTCCTGATCTTCTCTTTGTATGCCTAGTATATCACAAAGTGAAAGCACTTAATATATAGAGCATTCAAAGTTTATCAGAGTCTGTTTTCAAGATCTACATGAGATACCTCTATATTATGACATCATTAATATAGTGCCATAGAATCTTCTGGAAGGATAAAGTAACTGTCTTGGCAGCCCAGTATGAAGGAATTTTACTTCTTAAGCTAGTTTATATCTAGGATAATATTCTCTTTTAGATAGTTAAGAATGAGAAAATCTCACTTTTTCTCACACAAGTCAATCTGAAAAGTGAGGAAGATCTCCAATGAGCTATTTTCTCTTTAGATTTTCATCGACATTTGAGATAGCAAGATACTTGTTAAAGAAAATATTGTGAAAGTCATTTTAAGAGATAAAATCATTGTTAATAAAACAGGAGGTTATCCTACTGTCGATAAGAGCAGGTTATATTGATGAATTAATCATTTTATGTAGAGAAGAGGAAGGTTGTGACTCTTATGAATTTCTCAGCAGTAGCAGATATAGTTATATATTTTAAAGGAGAAGATATTGAAGCTTTCCTTGATTTTAAAAATTCTGTACCCTTCTAAATTTATTTGACCACCTTCAGGTTCGTCAGAATATCCTATTTCACTTTTCTCAGCTTTTCTTTATTTTTAAACTGCATTATTCTCTGTAATTCTGCCAATATTATTTCCATAATTTGAATTACCCCTTATTCTAGTGCGTGGAGATGAGTTATTCAAGATATTCTTGTATTTTTTTCAGAGCTATACTTGGGGGTGATGGTTGTGATTGTTAGTATTTTATTGGTCCACTGAAGTTGTTTAGAGTTATATGAGAGATGAGGGGGAGTAGAGGCATTAGATTCAAATCAGAATATTTATTGACTTGAGATTTAACTTTGTAGCATATAAGGCACCAGTTATCTCAGAAAGTACTCTGTCTGTTGAAGAGAGGTGAGCTAAATAATGTTTATGTCCATGATATTACAGTCTTAATGGGAGTAGAAGGAGATTATGGAGGGTATGGATATAGTTTCATCCATTATGATGGTGGCCACTCTTCTTATCTATTATCTAAACTGTTCAGCTTTGCCTATTCATTTTTTGAGAGATTCTTGATATTAAGAATTAGCTCTGTAATCTTTTTTTTGAAAGTCTCAGATAAACTCCTCCCTAAAGACATTTTTGTTAGTAATCTTTATATGATCAGTATGGAGGCAGAAGTTGAAAATATACTTGTCAAGTCTGTTGAAGTCACAAAGATTCCACTTTAGCTTTCCAAGGGCAATGTCATATCCGTGACAACTCCAGTACCTCCAGAACCAACTCTGCTTATATCTCCGGTGAGAACTCACCAATTATGTACTCTCATCTCTTCAGACCTATGTAGATATCTCATGTGACTCCCTTGTTCCTTATTTAGTTAGTTCTCACACCTTGTACCTTCCTCCGATCCTGTGCAGCACAGCTCTGGTGAACTGTGCATCCGGTGCACTGCTCTGACTATGTTTCCTTTGAACTCCGTCTTATCAATCTGATACATACATACTTACTCATCCATCTCCTCCATAGTATATATAGTGTACAAACCTTCTGTAATGACTTCAGTCATGATATCAAATAGACTAGACATTCTCCGATACTCAGCTTGATGCCAGACTCCCATTGTAACCCAACAGTAATCCTCCTTCCTCTCTGAGTCACTCCAAGTCATCTCCGCACCTCCGAACCCTCCGACAAATACAGGACTGCACACCAAGACTTGGATAGTGGTGCACCACATAAGGTGAAGCCAAGGTCCTACCAATATCTCTGGAGTTCCGGAGATACATTGGAGTTCGTCCACACAGCCCTAACAGGCAATCCTCATCTCTTGGGCTATATTATAAGACTGGATAATGTTGAGGAAGGAGGTCATTAATTTCTTAAGGGTGCAGTTGGTATGAATAATATTCTTGTCAGTAATTTTCTCACACGATTCTTTTATGAAATCTCTTGCCCATCTCAAAGTACACTGAGCAACAAAACTGTTCCAATATTTGACACATTTTGATTGTTGAGTCAATATCTCAAGAGGCATTGATTTTAGACTTTCAAACCTAGGTAGTATTAGAAAGCTCTAATCAAGGGCTTTCCAAATATATATACATTGATTAGGTAACTATTAATATTTTAGGAGATGTGAGCAAATTAATCACAGGTACTCATTGAGATTTGTTGCTAACATCAAGGATATCAAAAACTAGTATGAAGTATACCCTCCTTTGGCTTTGATGACCTCCTGAATCATCCTTGGCATACTCTCAATCAATTATTGACACTGATCCACCCCAATCTTCTTCCACTCTGCCTGTACTCTTTTCCAAAACTCTATCATCCCTGCTGGCTGTGAGTACTTAGCTAGTCTTCTTTTAAGGAGAAATCATAGATGTTCTATGGGATTAAGATGTGGAGACTGAGCTGGGCATATCATAACCTCATATCCATGGTTAGCAAACCACTCCTTGGCCCTCCTGCTGATATGCTTGGAATCATTATCTTGTTGAAAGATAATGTCATCTGGAGAAAACTCATAATATTGAAGAGTTTGTTGAAACTCCTCCTCCAAAATCTGCACATAAAGTTCAGCATCCATCTTACCATCAATTCTGCAAGCCATTCCAACTCCCTCCCAAGTCATACAGTCTCATATCATCAATGATCCACCTCCAAACCTCACTGTCTTCTGTACTAACCTATTACTCCATCCCTCCCCTACCTTTTTCCATGCCCATCTCTTGCCATCTAACCCAATGTGATTGATTTTGGTTTCATCTGATCATATAATCTGCTTCCAGTCCTCAACAGTCCAATGTTGATGGCTCAAAGCAAAGTTTAACATTGCTTGCTTGTGATGCTTAGAGAGAAGAGAACATTTCTTCTTCACCACATTCTTCATTCTTGCTTTTTTGAGATGATAATAAATGGGGATGGTGCTTGATGTCCTGAAGAGTTTTGGTAACTTAGACAGCATTTTCAGCATTTTCAGTACTAATAAGTTAAATGGCATAGTGTATATCAGTAGAAGAAATGATGAATGGACAGCCTCAGAGGACTTAGGTATGTTGGGACAATGATTTTCAGATATCCTGTGAATGGCAGACTTGCTAAAGCCAGTAGAAGTAGAGATTTGATGGGCTGATTGATCCATTTTCAAGAAAGTGCTGTAGGGAACGGTAGTTCCCTGTTCTCGTATCCGGCATATCCTGCACAATCTGGTTCCTCATATCCAATCCAATCTGTCCTCGTCCGTCACCCGTTGGTAAGTCAAACGTTCATTTTACTATACCGGACACTTTCATTTGTACATCCGGTCGATCCAGTTCCGTTGACCCGGTCACCGGATACATTGATCCAACAATCCGGTTTTCAATCCAGTCATGCTCTTTACATGTATTTAGAGTCTCGGGTGTGCCCAGACTATAAAAACTGTGTTTCACACGGAGCACAATATCATCTATCTATCTGCTGTCTATCTTCCGTCCATCTCGAGTTCATTTCTTTGTCACCATCAGTGATCCAGCCATGTCTGTGATCATCTCTTCATCCTTCTGTCCTGATCTGTGAAGAATCAAGTCCTGTGTTTGTCAGCCGTGTCTGAAGCATAGGAGCTCTTCCAGATCATCACCCATTTTGCCTCCTGTAAGTCCTGTGGTTCTCTTCCGTGGAGCTCTACTCTACAAATTTCCCCTGGGACGAACAAATCGTCCCTTCATTTTCTTTCTTTGTGTTGCTGACCTGCTAGTTTCCTGTCCGGAGACCTAGAGCAGTCTAGGTCATTCAACATCTCTTCAGCGCTGATTTGGTTGATTTGATCAATAGAAAGAGGTTTTATGATGGTAAATGTAAAGAAAGTAGTGGTATTTATGTTTAGGTCATGTTGAACTTCTTTCAGATCACATGATTCAGTCCTTATGTAATATCTCACTAAAATGTGTAATTTTCTTATATTCAGAAGTTAGCAACAAAACCATTCCAATGAGTACCTGTGATTAATTTGCTCATATCTCCTGATATATTAAGAATTACCTAATTAATATATATGTATATATATTGGGGAAGCCCTTGATTAGAGCTTTCTTAAAATACCTGGGTTTGAAAGTCTACAATCAATACCTCTTGAGATATTGACTCAGCAATCAAAATGTATTAAACTCTGGTTCCATTGGTTCCAGTTGTTAAGATTCTGTAAATCAAATACTAGGTCCTGTGCTCTGTTAATATGGGCAGACAGTAGTGATAATACACTATTCATGTTACTAAAGATATAGGTTAAGTATTAGGCTTGACTGACACATCAGTCAAACTTATTTAAAGTGTAATCTTAATTACACTTCCGGATTGACCACATGATGATCTAGGTGTAGTATTTATGACTCAGCTATGATGTCATCAGTCTAGAGCTTTCCTAGCTTCACAATTGCTGTGTTGGGTTGATCCAGACTCAACTCCACCTATTTCAAATAAGTGGAGCAGCACAACTGATCCTATGATGTCATTCTGACATCATTGACCTTTTTATAGCTACATCACATACAAATACATACAGATTCCTGAATGTATTTAAAGGCAATAAGCACCATGATGTAATTAATAATGATATTCATTTTCCCTTGAAATCAAGCTTCTAAGAAGCTCTACAAGGGTTGTTCTCATCAATCTCACCCAACTCAAACTTGATCACAAGAACTTTGATCTCTATATCAATGAGCATCCTCAACTCAACTCTCTCTTCTCTGCCCTGCACAACAGGAGTAACCTTGTACCATTCTGTTAGTTTATGAGCCCTGTCTAGACATAGTGGGCAGGCAGGCTATATCTTTTGAAATATTTCATCATGTCTTCTGCTCCTGCCTTGCAGAGAAACAGAGTTCTTGTTTATGGATTCTTTGATGCTCTTTCCATCCTCATTGCATGCTTTTGCATTGCTTTGGGACAAGCCTATAGGATTACTGATAGGCTTTATGAATTTTGATGCAGAAATATCACTTGCCTCTTAATAGATTCCACTGATGATGATCACTGGTCTCTATTCTATACTGTCATGTTTGATGGCAAGGTTACAATCTTTAGTTGTAGCTTTCATAGAATAGGACTAGAACCCATTGGTGAGGGGGCTAATCTTCCACCTAGCCAAGAATCTTTACCTTTGTCATATCCTGTGTAATCGAGACAACTCTGACCTCCGGATCAACTCTGCTCATCCCTCCAGTGACTCCTCACCAACACTGGACATTCTTCCATATCTGATTTCAATCTGGCCTCACACAGTCAGACTCAGATTCTATTATGGAGAGTATAGAAGTGAAAGTAGATTGAAGAAGAAAGGTTGAGTGGACCCTCACATCTCAGTTTCAGTTCATTCAATTCTATCAACACACTCCTTTCTCTGATTCTCTCCTCAAAGGTATAGAAGTGAAAGTTGATTGAAGAAAAGTTGAATGGACCCTCACATCCAGTTTCATTTCATTTCATCCATTTCTATGGTTCTACTCTTCGACCATATGTCCTTATATTTAGTTCACTTTCATTTCACATCATCCATACTGATCATCTTGTCATCCAGCAGGTCAAACAAGACAGGACAGGATCAGATAGAATCCAATCCAGACCCAGTTCACTCAGATCATTCAATCCAGACATGGATCATTCAAATTTAGTCCTATGCTATCTGATATCATTGTCTTCCATTGCAGACAGTCCATCTATGTGCTCCCCTCTATCATCATCATTCATGCTGTACATCATCATTCCATTTCACTTTGCCACTGCTGGATGATCTATCTCATAGTCATTTCATCCTTTATCACCCATCATTCATCATTAATCTCTCTCAATGCATCATCAGTCTATCTGATTGTTATGATTTACTACAGACACCACACTTTTTCCTTTATCTTCATCACTATGCATGGATACAAGTCCCTTATTGGATGTTCATCTCTTTTCATCACTGACACATATCCCATTTCTCCACTTTCCACCACCACCACTTGCTTAGTCAGCCCACCACTTGCTTAGTCAGCAATTCCATCCATCACATTCTGCTATATTCCATGCCTGCTCTAAACTCTCTCATGTGTATATAAACCCACATCATCACTCATGTAATCCTCAGTCTAGTCTTACCTTTCTCTTCCTTGTACCACCACCTCTGGAATACATTGATGTTTCCATTCTATGATACAGGCCCAAGGGTAGCCTAGATACCTTCTCACTTTGAAACCACTGTGAACCACCCTTCAGTGAGAAGTCCTCATTGTCTATCCTCAATAGTAGGAAGACTCCTCATTCACTGTTAACTTGGTAGTATTCCTTGTCCACTGTTAACTCAGTAGTCCCCTTCATCACCAACCTCATAATAGAAAGGTTCCTTGTAAGACATCTTTCCATAGTCAAGTGCTGTTGTCACCCTTGTCCACAGTTCAGCCCAAAAGTCCTCAAAGGTTCTATGCCTGCCCTTGCCCAGGTCAGACATAACACTGATCAGATACTCAAATATCATTTCATTCATTTTGCACTTGTCTTACCACCACTGCATTTGACTGGGGACAGTCAGTATTCAAAGTCCTTCACAGATGTAGGAAAAGGTAGTTTTCTGCCCTCATATCCATCATATCCTGTGCCATCAGGTTTCATACCTGGACCAATCCATCCTCATTCATCACCCATTGGTAAGTCAAATCTTCATTTCACTACACTGAACACTTTCATTTGTACATTCAGTCAATCCAGTTCTGTTGATCTGGTCACTGGATAAGTTGATCTCACAATCCAGTTTTCAATCTTGTCACACTCTTTACATGTATTTAGAGTCTCAGATGTGCCCAGACTATAAAAGTTGTGTTTGGTACACAGCAGAATCTATAATTCATGTATCATCTATCATTCATTTACTTTGAGTCTGAGTTTTTTGTCCTCATCAATCCAGTTATATCTGGATCTCTTCTCTTTCTCTCTTGATCTTAGAAGAATCAAGTCCTGTTGCCAGTCAGCCATGTCTAAGATATTCAGGAGCTCTTCTAGATCACCTATCAAGATGTCCTGTAAGATCTGCAGTTGCCTTCCCTTGTTTCTCTACCTGCAATTTCCCTGGAATGAACCAATTGTTGCTTCATTTTCTTTCTTTGTATTACTGACCTGCTAGTTTTCTATCTGGAGACATATAGCAGTTTAGGTCAGTCAACCTCTCTTCACCAGAGTTAAGTGAGGGTAAGTAAAGTGGATTTGGAAAGGTTTAAGAAAAAATAGAACAAGTTGTACAACTTTCAAAAGTCATATAATGTGTAAAAAGGTGGTATGATGTGTCAAGGCATATTTCCAAAACAGGTAAATGCAAATCTGGAGTGAATGAAGTAAAGAATATACAAAAAGAGGGCAGAGCACCCTCAAAGGTGTACCAGAGTTGTACTAGAGTTATACTTTGACATTACATCCCACATGACATCACATCATGCCTCACATGACTTCTACTCTGCTCTACTTCCACCTTGTCCTGTCCAATTTGAAGCTGGCTCCACAGTGCATGCCATCAGAACTGGCACTGTCAAACTCTGCTCCATGGTCTGAGGCAAAATCTACACTATATCCCTATTCAATGTTCTACACATGCTCACACACTCCCTTATCTCTATCCAAAAACTCATTCAAGCTGGCTTTTCCACCATTTTCCCTACCAGCTTCACCTCCTGCTACATCTACAATGGCTTCAACACCATCATGCACAGATGACACTTCAGAGATCTCTACCATGCCTCTGTCATTGTGCTCTGACCTTTGAAGGCTTTGGAACAATGTCATGCAATAACATCAGCAATCAGATCTCTCTCCACTCTTTCTACCATCTCTTCTTCAATAGGTCCTAATCAACCTTCAGCTCTATGCCAACATCACCTAAATTGACATCTTTCATGCCCACACAACTCTGATCAATGTGAGTGGGAGTGTCAAAATATCCCTTCTCAGACCTCAGACCTCCTCTGAGGCTCACTCCACACCTCCCAGGTCAACATGCACCAATGCCACCATCTCTGCTCTAGAGCATCTCAGAGTTGATCTTTTCAATCAGTAAGGTCCTCTTTCTCCTTTCAGACCTTATGTTTCCTATTTCAAACATTATGTCAGAGTTATATCAGAGTTCATATGCTCTCCATCATGAGTCCATATACTCAATCTTCATCACTATTTTAGTTCATTCCTTCTCATCTTACTCTTTTAGTTGTTCTTCCATCAGTGTGCAACAACTGAGGTAAGTTTCTAGCTACATTCTATCACTTTTATCACTTAAGTTTGTAGTCTGTGCATCTCTGTCCCTCCATAGCACACTCATTCTGACACAAATTATGTCAAATAAGATGGATTTAGACATGTGTAAAATTACTGATGCAAGAAATTGAGGAGATTCTGGATTCCTGACTACATCGGGACTAGGGCTCAGTAAATTGGATCACTATCATATTTTACAGTGTAAATTTACACCACTAGTGCATGACTTTCTATTTGACCACTGTTATTTATTGTCATTTACATGGGGGTAAAATAACTCCAGTTTACATGTAAAATAGTGTAAATCAGGAAAATCAGGATGAACTACCAGCTTGCCCAATCCAGAGCCTTTGGGACCACCTTCAATGAGCTTGTGTGAGAGGATTTGAAGGATCAAACAGACTTTGGCTGAGTTTCCAGTGCATTCTGAAGAACATTTCAAAAGATTAATGAAGCAAGGTCAATGTCAGTAAGTCCAGCAACTGTTAGTTGCTGTCATTTAGCACTCCTCTCCACAAAGGCCATGCTTCTAATTTAGCCAATGGATACCATCATCACCATGTTCTACTATCAAGCATGTCTGAGAGCTTGACCTCCAAGCCAAAATCAGATCCAGAGTTGTAGTGGTGGCAATCACATTGTTGTTGCTGTGCATCTGCCCAGTCATCAACATCTATGGCCTTTCTTTTCAAAGTCAAAATTGTCATATACATGTCTTGCCAATGGAACACTGGCTTGTATGGGAATTTCTTGTTCTTTAAATTACTACATTAGTTAATCTTTGATCAGAATACCAAACAACCAGCTAGTTACCTCTGGTTTGTAGCAGTGCCACTGACTTAGACATACTGTGCATTGCAATGGGAAGCATTGAGCCACACGAGTGTCAACATATATAATCCATTCATCTGCCATAGAGACAGGAAGCAGAAAATATCTTGAGTGAAAGAGCCTGGTAGGAAATCCATCAGCACATGCTATTACATCATTGTATCATGAGTTAAATCAAACTTACCCCCAGGACACTGCCACCCTCATCTTTCTGCACTCCCATCTACCAATCCAGTGTACCCTCATTCTGTTCACACACAAGTCTATTGAATGGATCCAGTGATTTCAAGTAAAGTTGTTCCTTGAGCAATCAAATTGCATTGGCTGTAATTCCTAAGGATGGTGACAATCACACTAAGGCCCAGCACCTTTTCTCTGAACACAATAGGGCCATCTCTGCAATGTCTAAGTCAGACATCAAGCTGGCAGTTAACTGCTCCCTTGAGCCCAAGTTCTTCCTTATCTTTACTGCTAAATCCAAAGAAGTGAAAGCCATATGTGATATCAGCTCCAGAATGAAAGGAAATGGATTCTGGGAGGTCATCAAGATCAACTTGCAGTTGATTGAGCTTAGCAGTTGTTTCATCATTCATGGTGTCAACCTAGGTTGTTTTGGGGGGGTCAAGCAGTGATTCAAATGAAATTTTCGTGTCTGATTGCCCTGCTAAACTGATTTCAAATCTTTCAACAAGTATCCAATCTCATGGTACAGGTAGTGTTGTTGGCAGATTTCTGCCAGCTTGCCATGTGGCAGGGAAAAACCGACACTGCCAGGCAGATGGCAAATGTCCAGACAAGCAGCTGGCAGAACCTGGCAGGGTTGGACCAAATGTAGCTTAGTCTGTACCCACTAGTGTATGTTGAAAATGTAGAACTTGTCATACCACAACAACTACTATCTCCCATGTTATCCAACACTGGTGGAAGACCTGTCTCTGACTTTATTGCTGCAAATTTCACTTGTATCAAGAAATTCAACAAGTTCAACTGATATTACTGGAAACGCAACATTTGTGGAGACAAGCCTGGCTGAAAAGAAGCAAGAATTCAAGGAAGGGATAATATCCTTTCAAAACACATTTCTGATGGTTGTCCTGAAGCTTTCCCTGATGTACAAATGGAGGCTTGCATGTTTATCCTAAGCAAAACTCACCAAGTCTCAGATTTTGAACCACATGGTAATCCCAACAATCTCAGTCATGATACCTCAGACCAAGTTATCTCTATTCGAGTTTGGAAGTGCAAGAAGCGCTCTGGGTCACTCAGCAGTTATGTTGACCATCATCTAACTGACAAGCAGAAAAGTGAGGCAAATACCCACCCTCTTCAGTGAGTTATGCAGTGTTCATATTGCTGCACATTTTGACTATTGTAGGTGGTTTATTCATGCTAATATACCCTTCCTTGCTGTGAAGGATTCCTTTTTCCACCTTTTTCTCAATACCATTTACCCATCATACACTGCACCATCCTGATATGTACTATCACATAATCTGCTTGATAGTGAATGTGTGCATGTTCAACAAGAAGATATGATCACTTGAAGGGCCAAAACAAGCTCACCCTTCTTCTTGATGGCTGGAAGGATTGCCTGGAATGGAGCCTATATAATTTGGTGGCCATTGAGGTCAACCACTATCCTGTTGTATTGGCACTTGAGGATATGATGGGCCAGAGAAGTTCTGCTAATAATTTTATTTCTGTTGTGCAAAATGTGCTGAACAAGATGGAAATTGATGATGGAAGGAGAATTATTACAGTGTCAACAGACAATCCCACTGTTATGCAGGCATATTGCCACAAATTCCAAGAGAATTTTCCATGGGTATTGGTAAGTTTTGGTTTTGGTTTATCGAATCTGTGCACATACCAGACCTTTGCATGCTTCCTGCATAGCCTCAATACAATGATTGGCAAAATTATAGCATATCCTGCAATAAAGAAGATCATAGCCCAAACAACTTGTCTGGTGTCATTTTTCATGACATCACATTATTAGAGGGGTCAACTTAACTCAGAGGCAGAGACTCAAACAAAACTGTGAATTTCAGTTCTATGCACCTATTCTGCACTGTCTGAGTATGTTAACATACAAGTGGGTTGATGTCTCAACATTCAAAATACATAACAGTACCGATTACCATTCCCCAGAAGTGCACTGTTTCAGATTTGTATTCAGCCAGGTGCTCAACATCAAGTTAACAGTGAAAGCCCAGTAGCCCCCAACATAGTTGAGATTATTCTACATCAACACGACTACTGGAAACACCTCAATCAACTTATCCAAACCACCAAATTTATTGATGACACTATTGGCAATCTGAAATCACATCAAGCATCTCTTGCAGATTGTATGCTTAATCTTATTTACTGTGCAAAACAGATGTCACAGGTACCACTTGAACCTGATGACAATGTAGGCTTTTGCCAACATGCAAAAGCAGTTTTCAACCATCATTTCCATTCCATTAATATCAAACATCACTCTCTCACACTATTCCTTCATCTGTTGTGTCAAAAACTTGCCATCACATAAGTAGCAAGCAGCTGGACAATCAATTTTATGATCAAAGTTGCACTAGACATAGCAAAGCAGTGGAACTGGGATCAGACCAAGGCAGCCAAACTTATCACAGACATGCAAACTTATGATTTTTTATGCTTGCCATTCGCAGGAGGCACCAGTAATAAACTGTCTTGGTGGGAAAATTCTCCTATCAGCCCGGAGCTCCATCCTTTGAAAGCATTCACAATCACCATTCTTTCCATAGTTCTACATGCCAGTGATGTCGAATGTCCCTTTTCTGATCTGGGTAGCACTCAGTCTCCTCAGCAATGCAACCTCTCAGTTTCAATGTTTGAGACACTTGGAAAAATATGTGCTAACCTTAATTATCATCTTCATGCCACCAAAGCACCTAATGGAAAGAAAACACAATGTTGTCATGCTCATATGCAGACCCAGGACGAGCCAGGGATCAATGTAAACATTGTGAAGGGTCTTGAGAAAAGATTCACCTGAATTCCCCCACTTCTCATGCAACCTGAAGAGGATCTTGCAGGACCTGAAGCAATCTCTTTGGACAAGGTTGATGCTTTTTTTTCAATAAGAGGTCGAGGCTGAATAAACTGAAGTCAATGCAACAGAACATGAGGTGATTGAGGGTTTTATGTATAGCTTCAAAGAGTTAAATCAGGTTGACAAAGGAATCATGCCCTGAGGAGTTGATGAGATTATTGAAGTGGTTGACCACAGCCGTCAGAATGACAGAGGATGGGACATGATGACACTAATGTCATTAAATGGCTTGGATTGTCCATAGTTGTCATCATTTGCTTATACATAGCAGGTGCACTTCTGCTGCACTGGCACAACTGGCACAACCCTGTGTTTTGCTGGATCTGCTGGTACTACCAGCAAAACCTAGTCAGATTACTTCTGCCCACTACACTAGGTACAGGTAGAACTAGTTCATGCCCAAGGCACAGTTGCCAATTTCCACCATGTTCACCCTGCTAAACCATGATCAAAATCTACCATGCATCTGTGCTTTTGCCCAATCAAAAATCTTACACAATCAGAACATGTACCAGGATGGCTGTATAACTGGGAGAGCAGGAATTTCAAAAGAGATGAGAAGCAAAAGAAATTGGATGTATCTGTTTTGGGTATCAAGCTGGTGACAAGCTGAGGTTAGTAAAACTATACAGTCCACATAAGCAATAGAATATTGTTGTATATTAGATGATAAGTAGAATAGGGGAAAAAATGAACAATCAATCATTCTCTCACCATCTGTCTGAATCTGAGAGGTTATGAGC
>JBBPTO010000983.1:0-19888 GCA_038094155.1 Pulveroboletus cf. aberrans | reverse complement strand
CATGCCTCTCACAGCATTTGCTTGGGGGTCACTCTCCCATGTAGTAGCAGCAGAAACCTCTGTTGCTCATGTCTGATAATGTAGGCAATCATTCTTGTGCCACACACCAACCCACTTGCACAGGGAGCATTTCTCTGTTGGTTCTTAACACTGTGGGAAAATTTGTCCTTCTTTGCTGCAATTGTAGCAGACTTTCTTCTGGTACCAGAAGCAATAGCTCCAATATACATTGCATCTGGATCCTTATTTCTGGATCCTTCTGAGCATTGGTACGTCCATCCCATAATAAAGTCAAAGACCTCTCTGGCTGTGCCCACTTGACGGATTTCTTGCAGGTATGCATCAACTTTATCCTTCCAGTTTCCTTTCCAGAAGATCTGAGCAGTGGTGCCCCATGTGGTATTTCTTTCCAATAGTTTGATGGCATGACTGTTGCCAATATTTGCTTGTCTGTAAAGAGACTCCCAGTGAATGATGTAGTCATCCATTGCCATCCTCACTTGGATGAACTTCCAGAGTTGATCCCAGGCTCAGGGTATCTGGTTCATGGATATAAAGAGTCCTTCAATATCCGAGACCACATGTAGTTATTTTCTAATGCTAGCAAGGTCTCTGCAAACTTTCCAGCTCTTGCCCCCTTGAGGCATGACAATACTGCAACAACTGTGTCATGAGATCCTTCTGGAATAACTTTCTTATTGATCCTGAGTGACCCTGTAATCTTTGCCCACCATTTCTCAAATTTGACATGGCTTCCACCATAATCTTGAGGGTCAGCAAAGACTTCAATCTTCCAAGAGAACCCACCTTCCAATCAGATCCTTGACCCTGAGTAAATGAGGCAGCCTGATACTTTAACTCCTGAATCTGCAGATTGGCTGGGTCCAGCAAGCCTCTAGTGGCAGTGTGTATAACCTTCAACTATTGATACATTCGGAGGAACTGGTTAAAATCATTTAAAATTGCATTGACCTTTTTAGTCAGTTAATGGTAGGATCAGCCAGGATCTGATTCAGTTGTGTAGACATAATATCATAAGGTCTTTAGTAAAATGGGTAGGGCTGTAGTGCTTCCAAGTGATGCTTTGTATGTAGATATGAGGAATTCTTATGTAAATCAATGCAGTCATCTACTTGCTGTCCGTTGAGATATTTACAGGATTTCCAGTATTGTCTTTACCCATGCTGTGGGGCAGGAGTTGTGTACCTTTCTCCTACTTCTTTTCTCCTGAGGGATGCTCATGTAGTGAGTCTACTGTCCCTTTTCCTATTAAAGGCTTTGTGTGTCTCCCAAGGCACAATGAGTTGAAGTATTTTGGTCAGAAGAGATTTGAGTTCTTCTGATGCTTCTGATGCTTCCAGCTCTTCTGAGATCAGATAGCTGAGTGATGGGACTGGTGATGGTGGTGCTACATTCTCCAATGGCTCTAGCATTGTGGAGTGGTAATCTGACAACTCCTTCTCCTCATAGTCATGTCTGTCAACTAGGGTTACTCTGTTTGTCTCCCAGCCCATGCAGAAGTGGAGGTGAGAAAAGGTACCAAGGGCAGCCTGTGCTACAGCTCCCTAGATAAATTGCACTACTTCTTGTTCTGTGGGATAGGCCTGCTCAACCCTTGTCAAGCAACCACTACTAAAATCTAGAGAAGACACTGAGGGATGGTAAGTGTCCACCAACTTCCCTTCAGAACTTCGGAAGGACTTCTGTGGCATACTGAGGTGCTTCTTTAAAAGACCTTCAGCACTTTGTGATGTGAAAATGGAGTAGAGGGAAAAGGAAGTCTTGTTCTAATGATACAACTCAGAACCACTTAAGGCTCTAGGCTGCTTTCACTGGTCAAGGAAAGGGAAAACGATTCGATGCTGTAGATGCTGAGGAAAACACCAAGAGAACAAAACTGCCTCTGGTGACTGCATTCTTGTCCTTCATAAACTATTCTACATGTTTGTACCTATTGTACTCTAATCTAGATGGCCATGAGGATACAATAAGGATCAGGTGTGAAGAAGGCATGGTGTGGAAGAATTTAAGATGATACATGTGTAAGTTAAGGGCATAAAGTGATGTTAGGCTCATGGGTAATGCATTGAAGACATAGAAATGTTCTGGGAGGGTCTGAAATGCAATGATGTACTGTACAAATGGAAAGGGTTTGCATGATGAAATACAAAGTTCTGGTTGAACTGTTGTGTTTCCAGTGCTTCTGAGGTTCTTGGTTCTGGGTTTCCACAGTTCCAGGCCTTTCGAGCTTTCGCACTTCTGAGTTCCTGTGCTTTAGAGCTTCTGAGTTCAGAAGCATCGCTTCCAGTGTGTCAAAAATTCTATGTGTTGTCAGAAGTGTCAGAAGTGATGAAAAGGTGTGAAAGTGACTGTAACACTTGTGCCTCTGGCACAAGTTATCCTAGTTTTATGGGATAAGATTCAAACGGAAGGTGAATGCTCACTGAGTGCCTTCAGCACTCTGTTTGCATTCAGTAGTGAGACAGCTCTGACAAAAGTCATTTAAGGGATAATGTTCAAATGGAAGGTGAATGCTCACTGAGTGCCTTCAGCACTCTGCTTGCATTCAGTAGGGTAAGGGTGAGTTAGTGTTGTTGAATGCAGGTAAATGCAAGCAAAGTGCTTCCTTAGTCAGTTCTTTTAGCAAGAATCAAAGTATTTCATGTTATGCATACAGTAAATAACAAAAGTCATTCTTTCCCTCACTTTTCTTACTGGTCACAATGTTTTCAACCTTGTGATCTTCTTCAGAAGAAAACAGTATGTTGATGTTTATTGGGTGGGTACATCTAGACAGTCCAACATACAACTGTCAGTGGGAGAATGCAGGAGAGCTCAAATTCGGCCCCACATGTTGAATTGTCTGTCCTTGAGCCTTGTTGATGGTCATTGCATAGGCCAGGTGAACTGGAAATTGCAGTCTTCTGAATGGCACTGGTGAGTCTTCCATACCACTGTCCAATGCCATCCTGGGGATGAACACAATGTTTCCTTCTCCATTCTCCAACAACACAGAGCACTCCAGCACTCTTGGGGTCGACCTCAGCAGCCTCAGGCTTGTTCCATTGTACAGACCATGCAAAGGATCCAAATTTCTCAACAGGATCAGTAGAGCTCCCACTTTCAACTCCAGCTTGTGCAGAGGAAATTCAGATGAATTGAAGATATGAAGAACTTCAGCCTGGATGTAGTCATATTCTCTGTCAGTGACAAAGTCTGCACTTAGGTAGGTCACCTTGTCTTCAGGAAGAACAGAGCCCAGGATGGTGGCATTGATCTGATGCACTTGAATATTTGTGGGAGAGAGGATCATCCTGTCCAGAATGTACTGGTTTGTTATATTCCGTCAACTCTGACCTCCGGAACACAACTCCACTCACACCTCCGGCACATTCCCTGTCAAATATGTATCTCCGCAACTCCAGACCACTCATAGATTTCCTTACGTATGTTCCTTGTTCCATATATAGTTTAGTCTCACCTCTCTGTTCCCTCCGACACTGTATAGCACAGCTCCGGCATATGACTCTCCGACCTCCATCTTACTTATCTACATAGCCCTCCGATGTATATATACTCCGAACTATGTATGTAGATACTCTAGCCTGAATATCACCTTAGACCACTCCTCTTAACTTCTCCAGTTCTCTCCAATGTGTCTCTGACCAAGAAGGCCATGACAGTGCTAGGGTGCAACACACAAGTCCTGCACCAAGCCTTCACCTCTCTGGATGTGATCCTCTGGACCTCCGGCCATCTCCAGCCATTCAATCCCCTTCGACCTCCGATCTCCAACTGGAGTTTGAGTGGAGGAGATCCAGTCTTAACATGGTTGGATAGTTGCTGATTGCCAGCAAGAAGTTGGAAGTAGATAGAGTTAATGAGAGATTCCATGGTTGTGCCACATCTCATATGAGCAGGAAGAAACACATCTCCATCAGTGATGTCAACCTGAAGAAGCTGTTGAGCTCAATCATCAGACTCAGGATCTTGACCAAGGTGCATGTTCTGATGTAGATAGTGAACAGACATGTTCAGTCAGAGATTGGAGTGAGTGGGAGTGACAGAAACAATCTGTTCTCTTGCACCATGCTGAATCACAGGCAATGACTGTCTAAAATGTTCACTGAAGAGAATAGTGATACTTGCTGCACCTCAGCTTGACTTAGTGCAGCTTGGCTATACTATCCTGTACACCACATTTGGCAACATGGGCAGTCAGCACATTTTTTCAGATCTCCCTTTTCTTCTTACAAAACCATTGTTCCACATAGCTTAATTGCCTATCTAGTTTAGTAGAATGTACTACCAAGTTAAACAAACTTGTCCTGTGCATAATTGATTGAGATCCCACATTTCATGTTGTCACACCATTGAATCATGCTTTGTCATCTGCTGGCTGTGATGCCATTTCTGAGTTCAAGCTGAGTTTTATTTTGAGCTCGATGTGCCAGGTTGGCAGAAGCATTGAATCACTTCAAGCAACTAGATTGGAGCACTGAGCACTGGGCCCTGAGGGCAGTATGGGACTCATTTGGATTTGGAAATCCAAAGGGAGGTGTGGTAAGCTTCATGCAACCTCTGACCCAACTTATGAGACTCAAATCCATGCTGCCCTCAATGGTCTTTCAAATGGCCTGTACAAGCATGTCTCTGCAGCAGCACGTGCACAAAATGTTAGTCAATCCTTGATGGGCTTATATGATTTCTCCTCTCAACAATTTTATTTTATAGGTTGCACATTTGACACTTGATCACTGTTACTGTGGGATTCATGGCTCATGCAAGGATGCTCATATCAAGAATCAAATACTTACTCCAGCACAGGAAGAAGACATTGCTGAGTGGTGTGAATCAGCATCCTCTGCTGCAACTCCCCTTCATCCTTCAAAGCTCTGTGCACATGTCAAGGCACTGACTGGACAACTACCCTCATGAAACTGGCACCAATACTTCTTGCACCGCCATGATACACTCTTTATTGGCCGTCCTGAAAACCTCGACCTGAAACATGCTCACAATTTCAACAAAGAAATAGTCAGCGAGTTTTTTGAGATGCAGAGGAACCTTGAGGTGAAGTATGGTGCCATTCTGCCCAAGCACAAGTGAAATGTAGATGAGAAGAGAAACCAGATGGGTGGTGGGAGAAAGAATACAGTCATGTGATACATCCAGAGTACAGATGGTACCAAGCATTATCATATCCACAGTGATAACTTAGAGCTTGTGACTATTATTGAGTGTGTGAATGCTGTTGGGGAGAAGGTACCGCCATGGTTTGTTCACTTGATGGGCCCAGCCCCTGATATTAGACATTTGGAAGGCAAAGTTGGTGGGTGAGTGAAGACAATTTTCATATACATGGACTAACATGAAGAATTCTAGTGGCTCATTTTCACCATCTGGTTGGACAGATCGAGATATTGCATCATATTGGCTTGAGCACTGTTTTATTTCAGTTGTGCAAAAGCACTGTGTTGATGCTACAAAACCAATCATACTTTTTCTTGATGGACATGACTGGCACGAGACAGATGCATTCAGAACCATTGCCTTTCAACATAACCTTATTATTCATGCATTCCCATCGAAGACAACACACAAGCTACAACCACTTGATGTCAGGGTTTTTGGCAGTCTTCAGCTTGCCTGGACAAAACACTGTGACAAGCGGATCAGTGAAGGGGTTGAAATTAGTCTTTATAATTTTATCAATGAGTACATGTCGATCCATCAAAT
Source organism: Pulveroboletus cf. aberrans (assembly GCA_038094155.1). Lineage (NCBI taxonomy): Eukaryota > Fungi > Basidiomycota > Agaricomycetes > Boletales > Boletaceae > Pulveroboletus > Pulveroboletus cf. aberrans. The sequence goes on along the minus strand of JBBPTO010000983.1, from coordinate 14,149 downwards.
TGTCATACCGGAGCTCATTCAGAAGGCATTTCAAAAAACTGGATTGCACCCATTGGATCTGACTGTCTTTTCAAAGGAGGACTTTGCACCCAGTCTCGTATCGGCACCTCAAGCTCACCTTCCACCATCCTATCCTGCCAAAGTAAGTTATTCACTTATTCCAAATGAAACTTCCATTGACACCATGCTGCAGGCTCAATCATTGTGAGGATAAGAAGGTGCTTGAAAACAAGCTAGATGCTGCAAATTCACACTGTACTCTTGCAAAACATGCACTTGATGAGTCCCATGTTGAAGTCAAGAACTTGAAGAAGAAAGAACAGCCATGCAACTCGGTTGAGACATGCTCCAGGTTTGTCACATTGCCCGAGCTGAAAGAGGACTTTGAGAGGGATGAAGCAAAGTGACAAGAGAAGGAGAACCTGGAGAAGGAAAAACAGACCCAGAAGAAATTGGATGATGAAGCCTGTCTTGCCCAGATCAAGCATACATCCAAAATAAGATTTGGTGTGCTCTCCACATTCTGCTGCAAGGATAACTACATAACCCTTGCTGGTGCTCTCGAAATCTCGGATGATGGAACAACTGATGTTCTGAAGACCAAAAGAAAGGAATATCTTGCTGATGCATCACATACTGATATTGCCAACAATCCTTGTTTTGCAGCACTGTTCAACTTTAGCCACAAACCTGGTGTGTCGAGTCCACCATGTGCAGTTCCCAACTCTGGGATGCTACCCATTCACATGCAAACATCCATGAACACAGCTGGGCCTGCCCTACCCATTGAGTCACTCTTTTTGCCATCAATTCCATCCACAACTTCACAACATAATCACAGTTTGTACATGCCACATTTGTTCATACAACAACCATCCATAACAATGAATACCCCTGGCTCAAGCTGGCATTCTGGTACATTTGTGCACCATGATTCATATCACACTGACATTGTACAACACACTTCCACACAGTATGCCCACTCAAGCTGAAGTGGCTCATCCCAGATGATGCTGTGATTAATTTGGACAACCCACCCTCATTTGTAAATGTCAGCATTATATGTACTCTCTACCTATTACATTTGACTAGCATTCAATGAGCAATTACATTGTGGTGTGTTTCAAGCAAGTAAAAACAGAGTCTGAATTCAGCATCCATTCAGCTCCTGGTTCAGAAGTGTGACATTTGTGTGACTGCCAACTGCCCATGCTGTCAAATATGGTCTATGGGATAGCATGCAGCTTACCACATGGCTTGGCTTTCAGTGACTCGGCTCCAGGCCTAAGGTGGCTTGGCTTGGCTTGGAGACTGGTGAGAGCCATATTTTGGCTTTCACTGACTTGAGCTGACTATCAGTTGGCTCAAGCCGCCTCCTTGCTGGGCCACCCATCATGTCACTCTCACACTCCTGCTGCCCATTTATCCCCCCACCTTGCCCTCACCATCTCCCCCTTACATGACCACATGACAATGATGCAGCAACCACATTTTTGCAGCAGCCATGGTGTCATTATGTCACCATGTTGCCATGTTGCCCCCTTTCACCCTCTCACCCTCAATCCCATGCTTCCGCTGCCCACCTAATCCTCTCATCTTCCCTTCCCCCTCCACCTCTCCCTCACTGTCTCAGGTGTGCCATTGCACAACAATATGACTACAGCACAATGGCCACATCACCATCATGTCACCCCTTTAACCCTGCTGTCACCCTTCCACTGCCCACCTCGTCCTGTCACTCCACCATTGCACCTGCTGCCCCTTCCTCACACGACCACATGACAACAATGTGGCTACTGCATTTTCATGGTAGTCACACTGTTGTGTTGTGGTTGCCATGTTGCCACCACTCACTCTCACCCTCCCTCTTCCACTACCCATCTCACTGTCCCACTCACATGGCTGGATGATGATAGCATGGCAACCATGTTTTCATGGCAGCCATGTTGACATCATGCCTCCATGTCGCTGCCCCCTTTGCCATCTCACTGTCTCATCCTTGGCCTCCTGATGCCTGCCTCATCTTCTTGCCTTGCTGTTGCACTTGCCCTCTTCCTTGCATGATGATGCAATGACGACATGGCAACCATGTTTTCATGGCAGTCATGTCATCATTGTATTGCTGTGTCACTGCCCCTCTTGCCCTCTTGCTGCCCAACTCATCCTTTTGCCTTGCTATCACCATTACATGGCCACATGATGATGACATGGCAACCACATTTTCATGGCAGCCATGTCATCACTGTGTCACTGCCCCTCTCACCCTTTTTCCTCTCACCTCGCCATCACCCTCACATGACTGTGACAATAACATGGTGACCATGTTTTCATGGCAGCCATGTCATCCTCATGTCACTGTCCCCTCTGCCCTCACCCTCCTGCTGCATGCTGTAAAACAGCAAAAGGACTCTGGAGTGTAGTCCTATGCAAGAAATAGGGGTGCAAGTGTGTATCTTGACCCAAGGGGATTGCAAAGAGAGGAAAAGGGAAAGAAGAGGACTATAGGAAAGGCTCACTAATTGTCCACAGGACACTAGAAAACAAGAGTCTGGCTTCCCCCCATTCGGTAGGGCTAGGAAACCAACTATATTTGCAGGACTTGAGGGGAACTTGAAGGGAAAGGTAGGGAAAAGCTTAGGGAACTGGACTTAGAGGCTTAGGAAAGGTGGTGGTGAATTGCACACTGTCCAGGAACTAATTCCTAGGTACAAAAGTCTAATCCAGGCATATGTTAGGGCTGTGCAGACAAACTCCAGTGTATCTCCAGAACTCCGGAGATATTGATAGGACCTTGGCTTCACCTTATGTGGTGTGCCACTATCCAAGTCTTGAGGTTGTGGTCCTGTATTTGTCGGAGGATTGGAGGTGCGGAGTTGAGTCATCTAGACTCGGAGGAGAGTGGAGAGTATCCTTCAGAGTTTGGCGGAGAGCCGAGCATCAAGCTGATCAAGGAGAGAGAACATCAAGTACTCAATTCGATATTATGACTGGATATGTACAGCGGAGATGGCACACAATATATAGTATGGAGGAGCATCGGATTTGTAATGAAGTTGTAATGGATGAGTAATGAAACAGAGCCGGAAATCTGTGAATCAGAGCTGCACACTGGTTGTGCAGTTCGCTGGAGCTGTGCTGCACAGGGACAGGGAAAGGTACAGAGTGTGAGATCTAACTAAATAGAGAACAAAGAAGTTACATGATATATCTACAGAGGTCCGGAAGAACGGAGATACATAATGGGTGTGAACACACCACAGATAGGAGTGGAGTTGGTGCTCAGAGGACCAGAGTTGTCATGAATATGACAGCATACCTGAATGATGTACAGTAAAGGAAACATGAAAAGAACAAAAACCCGACCAAACCCAGAGTGCAGGAATGGTTCCCAAGGCATGGAAACACTGGAGCTGGTGTGTGGAAACTCAGGTCCAGACATCGGGTTCAAAACTAACCTTTGGACTTCAACTAGCTTGACTTGGGTTGGGATGAATGGCAGTGGAATGGTCTTGAATTTAGTAGGAGTGCAGGATAGGGGCTACTAGACTGTGGGAAAACTCCGGATATCACTGTAGGGAACTCCGGTTTCCTACACCACCCCATCCTCTCACCTCACCATCTCTCCCTCACACAACTGCACAATGATGATGTGGCAACTGCATTTTTGCAGAGGCCATGTCATCATCGTGTCGCCATGTCACTGTGCCCCCTCACCCTATCACCTGAACATGACAATGACTCATGAGAGCACAGTGATGGCAGATTGGCCATATCGTCCCATGCTCCTGCCACCTGTCCTGCCCTTTCACCTCCACACAACATGGTGATGATGACGATGTGGTGCCACGTCATCTCATCATGCCACTGCTCCCATCCACACACCATCTCGCCACATGACATCAAAATGATGATGTGGTTAAGGCTGCCCATTACATCAGGTACAAGGCAGTACAAAAAACTTATAAAGAAATTGAATAAAAAATGTACATACAAAAAATTACTAAATTAATTCAGTTAGCCAGCTTGGCTGGGTTCAGCTAAACTGGGTACTCAGCTTCAGCTTAAGTCAGCTATAAGCTGAAGTTGCAGCAACACTACCTCCAAATGGCTGGTCTCTGCTGAGCAGATCACAAAGAGTACCTATCCACAGTCTTAATGATATGTCTATGGTAAGAGGCAGCTTCATCCCAGATGATGAGAGAGGTCTGTTAAAGAAGTTGATGGTAAGGATCATCCTTATTGATGTTGCAAGTGGACTGTTCATGGAAATGGATAGGAATCTGGAATCTGGAATGGACAGTCCTTCCTTCAGAAAGCAGAAAAGAGGCCAGACCAGTGGATTCCATACAGAGAACAATCTCTCCTCTACCACAAACAGCTGAAGCAATGATCTTGGAGAGATACATAAGTCTTGCCACAACTTTCACCACTGTGAAGAAAAAACATGGTGCCTTGAGCATGAATGACACTGTGCATGACTGTATCATAGGAAGCACTCTGCTGAGAATTGAGAGTAGCCAGGCATATCTGAACAAAGTCCTGAAACTCTGGTATGTCATATAGCACCTCATTCATAACTATCACATTCCAAAGCCCACTCAAGACCAGATTCATTACTATGATCTTTACCTCATTACTCAGGATTCCAGGAGACATGGAAAGCACTTGCAGGACTATTCAAACATGCCTCTACCACAGGGAAACTGGGATCTTTAAGAAAGAAACCAGATGATCAATAAACAGAGCCCATAGTAGTTATCACATGACCGCATCACCCATACGTCCAATTGCCTTGGTAATGGCCAAAGAGTGCTGCTCTATGGCACAGCAAGGTACAAGCACAGCCATAGCACTTAGTCTTCAGATGAGCATTGTAGGGAATGGTAGTTCCCTGTCCTTGTATCAAGCATATCCAGTATATCCTGTACGATCTGGTCCTCATATTCAATCTGATCCATTCTCGTCCATCACCTGTTGGTAAGTCAAACCTTCATTTTACTACACCAGATACTTTCATTTGTACATCTGGTCAATCTGGTTTTGTTGACCCAGTCACTGGATACATTGATCTGACAATCTGGTTTTCAATCCAGTTGCATTCTTTACATGTATTTAGAGTCTCAGGTATGCGCAGACTATAAAAGTTGTGTTTCGCACAGAGCACAATATCATCTATCTATCTGCTGTCTATCTTCCATCCATCTCAAGTTCAGTTCTTCATTATCTTCAGTGATTCAGTCATGTCTGTGATCATTTCTTCATCCTTCTCTTCTGATCTGTGAAGAATCAAGTCCTGTGCTCGTTAGCCATGTCTGAAGCATAGAAGCTCTTCCTGATCATCACCCATTTCACCTCCTGTAAGTCCTGTGGTTCTCTTCCATGGAGCTCTACTCTATCAATTCCCCCTGGGATGAACCAATCATCCCTTCATTTTCTTTCTTTGTGTTGCTGACCTGCTAGTTTCCTATCTGGAGATGTATACATAGCAGTCTAGATCATTCAACCTCTCTTTAGTGTGGGCATTCTTGGCATTGCCCTCTTTTCATTGTACTCCCACCTAGCTTGTCTGTCTGACGTGCTCCCTCAAAGCTCAAGCCTCAGTCACACCCACCCACCACATCCAATTCCCTTGGGCTGACAGGCCCTCAGCACCTCTCCATACTTTGCACCATCATCACAGGTTCCTCATGTGCAGATCCACCACCAACACAAGCATCCCTGCAAGGCTCTGGCCACCCACCCTCACAGCTCATGCCCATCTCACAGATCTTCTCCACCGGAAGCTGGAAAGTGCTGTGTGCTTCTGCCCACTCTTCTCATTCCACCTGTAGTTCTTTGCATTATCCATATGTTCAATTGCCTCAGTGATGGCCAAAGAGGACACCTTGTCAAAATATACCTCCTCTGATCTCCAGTCTCCTTCAAGGCTTATTGTCACAACTCTGAGGTTGATGCATGCCAATACTGCTATCTCTGCTCCAGAGCATCTTGGAGTTGGTCTTTTCATTTGGTAAGGTTCTCTTCTTCTCTTGGTTCTATTTTGGATATGATGTCGGAGTTACATCGGAGTTCATACGCTCAATCTCTGTCACTATTTTAGTCCATTTTTCTTGTCTCACTCCCTCAATTGTCCTGCCACCAGTGTGCACAACTGAGGTGAGTTTTTTAACTACATTTTACTACTCTTGTCACTTATGTCTGTAGTCTGGGCCTTGCCTCTCCATAGGTGAATATATGTTGTCCTGCCACCAGTGTGCACAACTGAGTCTGGGCCTTCTTGCTCCTCCATAGTGTACCCATTCTGACACACCTGCTCCACAGCTTAGTCCATGTGCACTCCTCCTGCATGCCCACTCACCACACTCTCCACCACAGGTCATATTGCACATGCCCAGTCCTGGCACAGATGCCCCCTCCATGTTGCTTTCTCCATTGTCTCCTTGGAATCCATGACCCCCAGGTGACCCAAATCATGAACATGTCCACCAGCTGCATGATATGAACTGCAAGCCCAGACAGGCCCACCTCTGTGGGCACAACATATTTTGTTTGCACTCTAATCATGGTGTATTCAAGATCTAGACTCATTGTGCACAATGCATCACTTTTGCATCATGTGATGAAAAGTGTCATGTCCAATGAGACCCCCAACCCATGTCATGCCAACCATGCCCTTCCAGATGACACAGTTCAATGCTACCACCACATTGTTGTGCCCCAGCAAATTAGCAAAACACCTGCCAACTTTAATTGATTCATTTCCACTTTGGGTTCCTCTCACAGCCCCTCATCCCTTGACAGCCCCTTTTACAGGTGCATAAGACAAGGCAGCAATCATTGTGCATTCTGGTGTTAGTCTCCACTTTCCCTATTTATCTATAGCTGATCCTAATCTAGTCTGAGAGGATGACCTGTTTAGTGCATCTACATTCCTTTTCCACCACATGCCTTATCAAACATATCACCAGCCACATTTCAATCTGAGTCTCAGGCTCCTAGCCAAGTAATTACTCCCATAATGCATCAGCAAACCAGCCCTTGGCTATACAGAGTTGCATAGCACTGTATGGTGTCACAGACACTAAAGAAAGGTACCTAGTAATGCAAAGCTCTATAGTGATGTACAGCACTGCATTTTTCTACCTGAGCTCAGGTATATACCTACTATATTACTATTGCTTTTCCTTTTCATTCCATTAAAACAATGAATACACATAGATTTTTACTACACTAGTGTATACTTAGTATCTACAGTATAGTTGTCAACATCACAGCAGTCATCCCATATGGCCACTGCCCAGTCATTGTCATTGTTATTGGTGCATGCGGTCACAGTTGCGACCTCTGTAACATGTCATCATTGCCTTATTCTGGTGGTGCAGCCACTATTGGGCTGCAGTGATGGTTGCTTGCATTGGTGGCCATTCCATGGTTGTTGTGATTATATGGCAGCCATCCCCATCACTGTTAGAGTTGTGTGAGTGAACTCTGATATAACTCTGGAACTCCAGAGATATTAGTAGGACCTTCGCTTCACCTTATGTGGTGCACCACTATCCAAGTCTTGGCGTGTAATCCTGTATTTGTCAGAGAATTTGGAGGTGTGGAGATGAGTTGGAGTAACTCAGAGGAGAGTGAGAATTACTGTTGGATTACAATGGGAGTCTGGCATCAAGCTGAGTATCAGAGGATGTCTAGTCTATTCAATATCATGACTGAAGTTGTTACAGAAGGTTTGTACACTATATATGTATACTATGGAGAAGACAGATAAGTATGTATGTATGTATCAGATTGGTAAGACAGAGTTTGAAGGAAACATAACTGAAGCAGTGCACCAAATGCACAGGATCAGAGAAAGGTATGGAGCATGAGAACTAACTAAATAGAGAACAAGGGAGTCATGTAAGATATCTACATAGGTCTGAAGTTACAAGAGTGCATAATTGGTGAGTTCTTACCAGAGATATGAGTGGAGGTAATTTCAGAGGTGTCAGAATGTGTGTGCTATGGAGGGGTAGAAGTACCCAGACTCAGTTGCACAGTGGTAGTGGAACAACTGTTTATTTACCTATGGAGGGGTAGAGATACCCAGACTACAGACATAAGTAAAGAGAAAGCTAGATGTAGCTAAAGAACTAACCTCAATTGCACAGTGGTAGTGAAACAACTGAGGGAGGAATGACGAAACTGGACTGCCTAAATAGTGACAGATATTAGAGTGCTTGAACTCCAATGTAACTCTGACATAATGTCTGGAATAGGATATATGAGGTCTGAGGGGAAAAAATGACCTTACTAAGTGAAACAGTTAACTCTGAGATGCTCCATGTTATGGCTGACCTGGGTGAGGGCAGGCGTAGAACTGTTGGGGATGCAGTCATTAACCATGGACAAGGAGGCAACAGAGCTTGACGATTGCAAGACGTCTACAAGGAGCCTACCTACTAGCGAGGTTCAGCAACAAGGGTTGCTACTGAGCTAATGGTGGCCAAGGTACTTCCGAGTTAACGGTGGACAAAGAGTCTGCCTATGATTGAGGACAGACAACAAGGACTTCTGAGTTAACAGTGGTAGCTCCCGAGTTATCGGTCGTGACAAGAAGACCTCTGGGTGAGGTCGACAGTGAGACTTCCCACTTAAGGGTGGTACACAGTAACAAAGAGTAAGAAGGTATTAAAGCTACCCTTGAGCCTGTATCACGGAGTGGAAACACTGATGTATTCCAGCAGTGACAAAAAGGACAAGGTAGAAAATGGTAAGACTAGACTAAGGAGCATATGTGTGACAATGTGGGTTTATATACGTGAGGAATTCAGGGCAGGCATGGAATGTGAAGGAATATGGTGGAAGGAATTGCTGACAGAGAAAGTGGAAGGAAGTCGTGTGAAGTGTGACAGGAATGGATGATGAGTCAAGATATCATAGTCAGCAATGAAAAGAAAGAAACGTTCAGGTTGGGACTTATACCCATGCATATATAAGTGTTAGGTCAAGGAAAAAGCGTAGTCCGAGGTAAATCATAACATTACCCCCTTAGTAGACTTGAAGTCACTGACTTCAAAAATCTCTATAGTCTCCATAGGGTTCACCAGTCATGTTAGACATGGCGGTGTCATTGAATGCAAAGTCTCCTTCGTCTTCCCTTTCATCAATGGGCGGGGACTCCTGGGTGGTCATCGATAGGGGTGTGGAGCATCTTCAGGCAGTGAAATGAACAGTTCATTGGGCACGTTGGTACATAGAACTCAGCAGCAGAGTTCCTTGGGATGACGACAAGGACGATCAATGGGAGGATCGATGGGATGATGGTGAGGGAGAGGGAGAGGGCCGAGGCATAGGGTGTCTGAGAGGGCATTCCTGCTGGCCATGTCCAGGGGTGAACTTAAGACAGGTGGGACATAGGTATTCAGGGCATCAGTCCAGAAAGTGCCTGAGACAGCAGCATTGAAAGCAGGCTTGGGAATAATGGGGGTTGTTGACAGTGAGGATGATTTCTTCCATGTTCTCATGATGGTGAAGCTCTGTTTGGTCTATGAAGGCAATGGTCTCTCTGTCGAGAGGGGACAAAGATGCAGATGGACTGGATGAAGTAGGTGGTGTGGCTACAACTGTAGTGGGGGTAGGAGCGAATGGAGGGATAGATATGGGTAGTGGTTCTGAGTGCTGAGTGTTAGTCTTGGCGAGGTAGTGATCAAGGTCAGCCAGGAACTCACTGAGTTCAAGCTGATGGGCAAGGATGTCTAATTTGGTGTTGGCTTCACTGAGGATGGCAATGGTAGTGGGATGGTTCAAGAAGTTAAGATGGCCGATCTGCCACAAGAGATGGCCAAGACAGTAAGGGGCAGAGCCCATATCAAGATGGGCACTGATGGAGATGGTCATGCATCTATCATAGATGTGATCACAGTATTCGGTAATGTATGGGTGGGGGATGGCCAATGGACGGAGGCAATGAGTGTGGATGGGGAGATCTATGGCATGAACGGGGTATATCATGGGGGATCTAGGGATCTCCACAAGGGGAGCACAGAACAGGGAGTCAGGAGGGAGGCTATTCCAGCCAGCATCTGCAAGGGTAGGGAATGGGGGACGGTTCTCGTCAGTGATGGTATTAATGAGGGTGGAGACTTCAGAGAGGGGGTGGACACAGTGGATAGGGAGTCAATGACGGAGACAGAGGGTTCTTCAACATCATCAGTGATGAAGGTGACGTTGTGGAGGGGAGATGTAGTCATTGTTTCGAGGTGACATGGATGATGGTTCTGAGGGGAAAGTGGAGGGGTGACAGTTCTTATAATCCATTAGAGCGGCCTTAGAATGTTTCAGGTTTCATTCAGGGTCCCATGAATCTTCTTCAGTGGTGTAGCCCTTCTATCGGATCAGGAAGAGGTGGTTAGATGGGGTTCCTTTGTGACATAAGATCTTATCGATCTCATACTCCTCCTTGCTGTCTATAAGGTCTGGGGGTGGTCTTGTGAAATTGGGTCCATGTATGTCGTTTTTGCGATACATGTTATGGCTGACCTGGGGATGGGCAGGCATAGAACCGTTGAGGGTGCTCTCAAGTGAGCGGTGACAAGGAGGCGATGGAGCTTGACGATTGCAAGACATCTACAAGGAGCCTACCTACTAGCGAGGTTCAGTGACAAAGGTTGCTACCGAGCTAACGGCAGCCAAGGTGCTCTCAAGTGAGCAGTGAACAAGGAGTCTGCCTATGATCGAGGACAGACAACAAGGACTACCAAGTTAACAGTGGTAACTCTCCAATTAAGAATCATAGACAAAGAGCAAGAAGGTATTAGAGGCTACCCTTGGGCCTGTATCGTGGAGTGGGAACAACGATGTATTCCGGCAGTGACAAGGACAAGGTGAAGGACCATGGAGGTAAATGGTGGTAAACGGTAAGATTAGACTGAGGAGCATAGGTGTGATGACATGGGTTTATATACATATGGAAGTTCAGGGCAAGCATGGAATGCGAAGGAATACGATGGAAGGAATCACTGACTGAGCAAGTGGAAGGAAGTCATGTGGAGTGCGACTGGAGTGGACGATGAGTCAAGGTATCATAGTCAGTGATGAAAAGAAATAAACGTCCAAGTTGGGACTTATACCCATGCATATGTAAGTGATAAGCGTCAAGGGAAAAGCGTAGTCCGGAGTAAACCGTAACAATACAATGATAAGAGGGAAGCATGGAAGACCGGATGGATCTTCCATGTGGTTGGGAGTTTTAGATGATAAGTGATGGTGGACAGGACTTTGATGATGAGGAAGGATTCTTCCCATTTCGGGGCGAACTTCGGGTTGGCAATGTTTCATTTAAGATTGCAGGCTTCCAGCCAGACTTTGTCTCCTTTGATGAAAGGCTGGAACTTGGACGTGGTGCGTTGTGCCATAGTTTGGCAGGCGAGTTCATGGGCAGCAAGTGCTTCATCACAGGAGGCAGTGAGGGATTTAAGGCTGTCTTCGACTACAGGGACCTTGGTATCGGGGACAATAGAAGGCAGGGCACAGGGTTCATAGCCCATCATGTGGTAAAACAGGAACTTTCCCATTATGGAGTGAGGTCGGTGATTGTGCGCGAACTCGGCATGAGTAAGAAGTTCATGCCATGAGGAGGGGTTATTTCCACAGAAGATCCGAAGGTAGGTTTCAATCTCCTGGTTGGCTTGTTCGGTTTTCCCATCTGTTTGGGGGTGGTATGCAGTGGACAGGGTGAGGTCATAGTTCAGGAGCTTTCCAAGCTCCTTAGCAAAGGTAGAGGTGAATTGTGGGCCTCTGTCAGAGATGATCTTTTCATAAAGACCAAAATGGTGGTAGACTTTGTGGAGGAAGAGGGTCATGATGCCCTTGGTGGTTGTGGTTTTCATGGTGGGGCATAGAATTACCCCCTTAGTAAGCCCATGGTTGACCACAACCAATAGAGAATCAAAGCCTACAGGTGACATGGGAAGGTTCAGTGATCAGATCACAAGAGATCTGTTGAAATGGGCGGGTGCAGGTGGAGTGAATGGGGGTGAGTGGGGGTACAGTGGGGTGTGTATTGGCCTTGTTGGCCTGACAAGTGGCACAACCATCGACGTACTTGCAGACGTAGTGGGCCAGACCGGGCCATCAGAACTCAGAGGAGACCAATTGACAGGTCTTGAGGTATCCAGGGTGACCAGCAGATTCATGATTGTGGCAGTGGAGAAGCACTTTCTGCCAAAGGTCTTTGGTGGGGACATAGACACAATCTTTGTAAAGAAGCATGCCATCACGGTGTTGCCAGTTGGAGAGATGGGCACAGAGATTCGAAGGGACGTCATTTGCGATAGATTAGAGGGTTTTAAGGACTAGGGGATCTGACTCAGAGGCGTGCTCAATGAGGGAAGCAAGGGAGTTGTCAATGAGTTGAACAAACATCGATGATGGAAGGAGCATAGTGGACTCATTGTCAGGGTTGGAGGAGGGGTAGAGATCAGAATGACATGATAAGGCATTGGGAGCAGCAAGAAGCTTCCTGGGGATGTGGTGAAGTTTAAGATCGTAATCTCCAAGGTCAAGGAGCCATCGGGCTTGATGGTGGTTCAAGTTCTGTGCAGTACAGAAGTACATGAGGTTCTTGTGGTCGGTGAAGACCTGGACAGGGAAGGATGCACCATGGAGGTATTGACGCCAATCCTTGAGGGCATGGAGGATTGCAAGGAGCTCCCAATCATAGATGTTGTAGTTCCTTTCGGTGGGGGAGAACAAGGAGGATCTGTAAGAACAGGGATGCCAATCACTGTTGTCATCGGTCTGGAGTAGGACAGCACTGGTCGCATACTTTGAAGCATCAGTGGTAATGGTGAAAGGACAAGTGGGATCTGGGAGCTGAAGGATGGGCTTTGACAAGAACAAGTCCTTCAGATGGCAGAAGGCCATGTCACATTCTGGGGTCCAGTTCCAGGTGAGGTTCTTCTTGGTGAGATCAAGAAGAGGGTGGGTGACAGAAGAGTAGTCGGGGATGAACCAATGGTAGAAATTGGCAAAACCCAAGAAGGATCATATCTCCTTAGGTGTGGTGGGGTTGGGCCAGGATGTGATCCCATCAAGCTTGATGGGGTCCATGGCGATCTGACCGGGTTTGACACTGAGACTGAGGTATTCGACCTCAGTGGTGGCAAAGGTACACTTCTCCAACTTCAAGTGAAGGTTCAACTCCTTCATACATTCAAGGACATGGCAGGTATGTTCAGTGTGGGTGGCTTTGTTGGGAGAGGCAATCAGGAGGTTATCCATGTAGATGATGAGCCAGCCCTCAGTGATCATATTGCGGAAGAAATTGTTTATAAAGTGCTGGAACGTAGTGGGAGAGTTGGACAAACCGAAGAACATGATGATGGGTTCAAAGAGGCCTTTGTGAGTGATAAAGGCAGCTTTCCACTGGTGACCATCCTTGATACAGACGTTGTTGTAACCCCAGCGGACATCGAACTTAGTGAAGACCTTAGCATCTTTGAGTTTGTCTATGAGGTTGGAGACGAGGGGGAGGGGGTAAGCATCACAGACAGTGTGCTCATTGACATAGCAGTAGTCTTGGCAAGGGAGAAGTTTTCCATCCTTCTTTTTGATGAAGAAGAAGAGAGATGCTTGAGGGGAATTTGAGGGATGGATCTTTCTGGCTTTGAGGTTCTCCTCAAGGAAATCTTCCATTGCTTTGCATTCATTGGGGGATAGAGGGTAGATCTTCCCTAATTTAGGGACGAAGGTATCATCGAAGTTGATTTCATGATCATAGGGTCGTGAGGGGAGTACATGGTTGGTGGCTTCCTTGGAGAAGACTTCCTTGAAGTCCTCATACTCCTTCAGAAGGACGATGGGGGCCTTTTCAGGCGAAGCGGCAGCAGCAAGCTCAGTAGTGGTACTGACTCAGGCAATGATGTCAAAGTTGGGGACATAATATCCCCCAGCCTTGCAAAGGCGGTTGGTGAACGTTCCATGTTGGTAATGGTAGTCCTGGATACAAGCGATGGTGAAATCAGTTTCCGTGGCCCTGTTCCAGTAGTCCCAGAGGTGTCCATCATATACTTCATGAATTATGTGGTGTCGAGGGGGTCAAGGAGCACTACGATTGATGTGATCGTAGTGACGCTTGGTATCAGAGGAGAAGGCCTTGTAT
>JBBPTO010000982.1:0-19897 GCA_038094155.1 Pulveroboletus cf. aberrans | reverse complement strand
AACTCTCCCTGAAGCGGATAGTGCTACACCATACTGGTCCACATTCACAGCAGCCCTCATTCTGCTCTATCCCAGTTGTGAATCTGGTAGTTGTTATTTCAAAAACGACTACTGGATTCGCAACCAGGATAGAGCAGAATGAGGGCTGCTGTAAATGTGGACCAGTCCACTGTAGTGCTATCTGCTTCAGAGAGAGTTTTCCAAAGCTCTGCTTCGTCAAGGGGCATGTAGTATAGCATGCACTCGATCCTCTGTTGGTCATTGAGACCTTTCTGTGTGCAAAAATCATCAATGTCTTCAAGGAAATGTAAAAGTGTGACAGGTAATCTGTCAAATAAAGGAGCAGTTGGTGTACAATGCATGGGCAATCCGTGACGAAAGGTGTTGAATATAATGAAGCCAGATCTGGATCAAAGATACCAGACCAGATCAGATGAAAGTGGATAGATCATAAGTGAGGCAATGAAGTAGAAAATGGTAGTCGAAATGGACAATCAAAGGTTAATCAATGACAGATGATGAAAAGGTATGTGAAATAAAGGCATGAAGAGCCTGTAACATGGAGGAGAAAGTACTGGATGACAGGAATGATGTCTGGTGCAGTCGGACCAGAGTCAAGCAGTCAGACTGATGGTGGATTGACAGTTGCAAAAGTTGGATGTATTGAAGCTGTCAGTGATCAGTTGCTAGGATGAGAAAAAAAATTTGGAGGTTGAATAGGCCTGGAGCTTCCTTGAAGCTCGTCTGAATGCCTCTCACAGTGGGCTCCAGATGAAGAGAGGTTGACCAACCTAAACTGCTATAGGTCTCCAGATAGGAAACTAGCAGGTCAGTAACACAAAGAAAGAAAGTAAAGGAATGATAGGTTCATCCCAGGGGAATTGCAGGTAGAGAATCAAGGGAATGCAACTGCAGGGCTTACAGGACTCCTTGGTAGTCAATCTAAAAGAGCTCCTAATGCTTCAGACATGGCTGACAAGCACAGAACTTGATTCTTCTAGAATCAAGAGAGAAAGAGAAGAGAAAAGAGATCCAGATACAACTGGATTGATGAGGACTAAAGACTCCCACTCTGAGTGAGTGATAGATGATTGATTGAATTCTTCAGTGCTGTGTGCAAAACACAACTTTTATAGTCTGGGCATACCCAAGACTTTAAATAAACATAAAGAAGAAAAAAGAGATGCAAATCCAGTAACCAGATCACAATACAGAGTGTCCAGTACATAGTTTCTGGTACACTATAATTATAGTAGGAATCCATCTGGTAGACAGACCAGATTGAAAAGGAATGGATACAAGGAACTGGATACATACAACTAGGGTGGACCAGAACTGGATTGAACACAGATGGACACGGATGCTTGATGACTCAACAACAACCTAGTGAAAGTCAAGTAGGCATAGAATGACTGGATACAGACCTAAGGAGCGATGGCTCCTTACACCAAACCACTGCTGGTCCCAGCCAGACCATGACTAACTGAAATGGTGTGGGATTTGCTATCTGGCATGGCAGGTGCTTCAAGCTCATCAAGTTGAGGCAGAAACACATCTGGGTCTCCGATTCCATCACAGTCAACCACATGCTGAAAAAGTGCCTTGTGGGTAAGGACTTGTTATGGAGCAAGCAGTCCATTTCATTTGACATTCACCTTCAAAATCACAAGGGATGGCAGAGGAAGGTTGACAAGGACCAGCCTGAGGCTGATATCAGGGGTGAGTTTCATTCCAAATCATGATCATACATAACAGATGGCTGATCAATGCAACGCACTGCATGGTGAAAGGAGCTGTCACTCCTTAGGTCCATATCCAGTCATTCTACATCTATTTGACTTTCACTAGGTCACCATCAAGTCATGAAGCATCCATGTCTATCCATTATCTGTGTCCAATCTGGTTCTGGTCCGCTCTACTTGTACATATCTGGTTTCTTGTAAGGTAGGCCTCATGGAAAGGCATCCAACCTCACATGATGTGACAATTGACAATGTTGGCTTTTTTGGTGCAGAAGTCTTGTCACTTAACAACTGTCAGACAACACTGAAAAATTACCACAAATCTCAATTCTTGCTACCAAGCAAATTCATCATGCAGAAAAGTTTTTATATCCCTTTAAAACACTTCTGCATACCAGATTTCTTTTATTGTAAGTTTTAATTTTTTTGTGTTGTCACACTTGAACCAGTGAATGTCATGTGATGTTGGATGGCTTCCCATGAGGCCTACCTTATCTGTTTCCTTTCTATCCAGTCCATCTACCAGATGGATTTCTACTATACATATAGTGTACTGGATGCTCTGTATTGTGATCCAGTCACCAGATTCATGTCTTCTTTTCCCTTCTTTATGTTTATTTAGAGTCTTGAGTGTGCCCAGACTATAAAAGTTGTGTTTCACACACAGTGCTGCAGAATTAATCAATCATCTATCACTCAATCAGAGTCTTCTGTTCTCATCAATCCAGTCATATCTGAATCTCTTCTCTTCCCTTTCTCTCTTGATCCTAGAAGAATCAAGTCCTGTGCTCATCAGCCATGTCTGAAGCATTAGAAGCTCTTCTAGATTGACTACCAAGGAGTCCTGTAAGCCCTGCAGTTGCATTCTCTTGATCCTCTACCTGCAATTCCCCTGGAATGAACTAATTGTTCCTTCACTTTCTTTCTTTGTGTTACTAACCTGCTAGTTTCCTATCCAGAGATCTATAGCAGTCTAGGTCAGTCAACCTCTCTTTAGTGGTCACATGGTCACAGCACCAAGCCAGGCAACCACTATCAGATTTTTCCCTGACATCACTTGCCCAGCATGGATTGCTTACATTGGTTGTTGATCTGGATAAAATGGCTGAAGGTCTTTCATTATAGGCATGCACTGGAGCCCAATGATTGCATGTTTCCAGTGATGGGCACAAACAGCATTGCGCACCCTCAGGAACAGCTCTCCCACAACTCAGTTCAGAAGTGGATTGGTGAGGTAATGAGGGGTGCAGGGATTTCCAGTTCATTCTCAACCCACTGCTTTCAGCATGGTAGTGCACAGTATCACTTTATGTTTGACCCCATTGGTGAGCACTGGGCCTTGTCCAAGGTCCATTGGTGGGGTGGCTGGGCTGAACAGGAAAATGTGTGCATTTCTTTGCACTCAGAACAAGTAACTGACCTCCACTGGCAGTGCAACACACTAATTCAGTACCTCCTTGATGAACTGACAACATATGTACAAGACCAATCATAGTAATGCACTGGCACCAAACCCTGGAAACCTGACCACAAATAAGTCCCTGATGGGGGAGGCAGCCCTTGTGTGAGAGGTGTCTACAGAAGAAATGTGCTCCATTCATGCCTCCATCACAATGGATGTTCATGTGCTGTGGGCAGACATGGACAATATCACCAGCACCCTGCAGGAATTCACTAATGCCCTCCAGTCATGCCAGCCCCCAGGAGTCCAGGGCACCCCAGGTCCCAGTGCACACACCAACACTCCACAACTCACCATAAGAATCCTGCCACTCTTCAAGGTCAACCCAGATGCTGCCTCACTTTGCTCACGCTCACATCACATGCCACCATCATACCAACCAGCAGGCTCAGGCACATCCAAGCCCATCCAGGAGGAAGGCCAGCCTGAACTCACCTCCATCATGACTCAGAGCCTCTCTTAGTCAGGCCAGGCCAAGCTGAGCAGCTATCCTCCTTCAATGGGTCCCATGCACCAACATGCCTTCTACCCACTTCCCAAGGCTGGTCTTGTCATCCCGGATGTCCCTGTACACCTCCCTGATGGGACACATCACTCCAGAAGTGAGTCCTAGAGGGAGATCATGAAGCACTGGGTTGACAGTGACCCATATCTCAGTCTCAACACATCACTGAGCCAGTGGCCATGCAGATGGACCCAAAGGAACAACCATGTCTTTGCTGTCAAGTACCATGAGCACTCAGTGATTGCGCTCAAGTTTCTACACACATGAGTGGACCACTTCATGTCCAACCAACAATCAGTTCAGCCCCTGGGTTGTCACTGACATCCAAGCCCCTTCCCTCCACACTTACCCAGATATGAGTTCAACAAGGCAAGGTTCCTTGCCGCATACCCAGCAGCCCAACATGGGCACACAGCCCTCCTTCATGCAATCTATGTGGCCCAGTGGGAATGCAGAGAGAGCACATCATGACCACGTCAAAATGGGAAGTTGAGCTTGCCCAACTTGGAACTCATGGCATCAGACTGCAAGTCAGACTGACAATGTGCCAGTGCCATGCCAAACCCCACCACCACCATTCAGGCACCACCACCATCCAGGTACCACCAGTCCCAGCTGCTGTTGTGCTCGTACTGCTCATACTCACCATGTTCATGTTTTTCATCTTCTGAATCATCCCCCCTTTTTATTCAATCATACCTCTCCCCCAGCACACTGACTCTACTAATACCTGTCAAGTTCCTGTTGCATGTCATTCATCATTACTCACCATCCATCAATCAATCATCATTGTTGCCCTTTGGCTTCAGGCCTGCTTTTTGTTTCCATTGTTTTGCATTTTTCATTTTCATGTCAGACTCATGCAACAAATGACATGTGCCATGCTCAGCACCACCCTTTCAGGGCTGGCTTGGGGCTCTCTTCCTTTTAAGAGGCTTGTTGATTGGCTCATCATATCGGATTGGATTGACTGTGCACCCGCCAATTACTTACACAACCACACCTTGCCCTTGCCCTGATGGGAGGGGAAGGAATCTGGGAAATCCTGATGTTTGTTTCCTGACATAAGCACCGCGCTGGTCTCTGGACCTGGGTGGTCATGTTAAACATAGTCAGACGTGGCAGGTCAAGTCAGATATTTGTATTTGTTGGACAGGAATCTCACTGGCATTTTCACCATCATTACAAGTTGTGATTGGACACTGATTGATTCTAAATTTCCACTCCTCCCTTATACAAGACACAGAACAGGAAGACTACTATATTCAAGATGGCACAGAGTGGATAGCATTTGCACCTTTTTTGAATGTAGATCCCTGGATTGAGTCTAGTGGTATCTGTGTTGTATTAGACTTAACCCTGACATTCCTTGGTTATAAAGCACAAGGCATGTTGTGCCTTATAACCACCTTGAGTCCTTTTGATCCAGGACTGATCAATACTGAAGCCGTGAGAATTCTGGGTATCACGAAGCCAGCAGGTACTACTGTCCCCTCCAGTGACTTCGTCAGTCCAATGACTTCATCAGTCACATTTGGTCACACTTTTCTCACAGACCGTCATGCCAGCCAAAGTCAAACTCTGCTCAGCAAGTGCAAAGATGTACAAGTTCATTAACAGAGTAACTAGGAATTATGATAGCTATAGAAATGTATTCAACAGCAAGAATGGTGATGGGGGAATACCAGCATTTGCATGGAGCTGTTGATCCAGGTTAGAAGACAAAGCAACCAGATAGGGATTGTCATAGGTAGTATGATAGGGCTGAAATTGCTGGGAATGACCATATGTGCAATATATGTCGTGCAGGGGGAAATGATTGTATGTACTGTATAAATCATGCTGAGACTGCGGTGTGAAAGTCATAGATGGTTGGGTATGATGGGAGGACAGGCCTGTGATGGCAGAATCAAGTAATGGTGTCCCTGTGGCAGCAGATGCATTGCAAGCATGCATCTTGCCCAAAGGTGCTTGAAAGAGCGCTGCAAATCGAGGGTTTTGGGCAACTTCAGCACATGAGGGATCAGTGAGGTAATTCTTGATTCAGGCTTTAAGTTCAGAAACAGTTCCATCCTGTGAAATCCCAAGCACACCTGCAAGCATGACATAGTCATCTTTGCAGCAGAATGTTGATAACCCATCAAATGTCTTGTCCTTGATGTCATGCTCAATCTTTGATTGACATGCCCCATCTGCAGCCTTTTTGTTCACCTGCTTTTCTGCATCCACCTTCTCCTTATCTCACTGTTCTGCCTCCACCTTCTCGAAATTGTCCCTCAGCTCTGGAAGAGTCAAAAATCTCCCCCACATCTTGACTGATTGCTGAGGGCAGCACTTCTTCTTCATATTGTCAAGTTTGAGGCAAACTTCAGAGAGTGCCTGTTTCACCAATGTGCAATGGATATCAGTGGCTGTCAAAAGATAATGGATGAACCCAGCATTGAACATGCACATTCTGAGCAGCAGCAGCCTTGAAAACATTATCATAAAGACCACTTGCAAGGCCCATGAGTGCAGCCTGTATCCATGACTTGTAAGTAGGGTCAGAGGATGCTTGTCAAGGACCTGTTTGGCTGCTTTGACCACTTGTCCTGCAAAGGCAAAACAGCCCCATCATGGCCCAGGAGCCTGAGTACTACAGAGCAGTGAGCAGTGACTGGCTGGACTGACAACTCGGCACGCTCTCGGCAAAGCTTCGGGTTTTTTTAATCCCCACTGTGGAGCTGCATCAAGGTGACAGTTCAGCGTGACAATCAACCATCAATTATCTCTCTCAATTCCGCACCGTTTTTGTTCATTCAAGCTCGGATGGACTCAGCTTTGGTAGTAGAACCAATGTGATTGTGTAGAAAAAAAGAAGTTGTGTATTTTATCGGGGTGACGAAGTCGTTGGACTGACGAAGTCACTGGAGGGGATAGTACTCTAAAAAATCGGCATGTCAATCTCGACAACGACAGCAGTTGTGCCTTAGTATGGACAGAAACTGGAAGTTAGTTTCTACGTGATCATCGGTGGAAGCATGTTCGTTAAGTTTCATGTTGATGCCGTGGGCTCACTGACACATGTAGTACAGTGACATTTTTGACGTATGCGACATGCCGCGAAGACCTTGGCATCTCTAAGCGCTCTAAAAACTGGGACCGAGGATTTGGATGTATTTGTCAGACTCGGGCCTTCCATTCGGGACTTGGCGTCCTCGAACCTGAATAAAAGTAGGATCTCTTCGTCCCAGCAAATAAACCGTGCGCTCGTCGGTCGATGACGACGCATTTCCTGGTCTAACCAAAGTCAAGGACAAGCCAACAACCACGCGTGAGTCGCTCTCGCTCGTTCAGCCGCACCCATCCTCTTAGACCTGTGGAGGTCACCTCAAAACGTCGGGTAAGCCACGGACGTGTCGTCTTTGATGAAAAGCTACATACATGTACGCGTGTCAACCGGCACGATTTTAGTTCCACGTTCACCTGCCACGATCAGAAGCCGAGGGACCTGCGCTTCATGCTATGGGCGTCGACAAGTTCAAACAGCGATATGAATTCTTGCCAGACATACACGGAGATGAGCTGTCGACATTCTGCGAACACATCGAGTGCGCGAGCTGGACGCAGAAAAGAGATGAAGTGGCTCAAACGTGGAACGAAGACGTTCGAGGGCACCGTTGAGGTAAATGATTCGGAATACGAGGCCCTTCAGGCTGCCAAGGAGTTGTAAAAGGAGAAGGGAAAGAAGGGAAATACCGGGTGGTGCGTAAGTCCCGTATATGGTTTTGGCATTTCCGATGTATTCGTTGTTGTGCTTCGGCATCGGCATCGGCAGCAGAGAAGAATTTGTATCCAAAGCTCCCCCTTGTTGCCATCACGGCTAAGATGGCGGCGGAGAAGAAGCAAAACAAATTTAATCAAAAGGAAAAAAGGACACGGCCTTTCCTCCCAGAGCGAGTCGAGGCATCGAATCATCAAATAGCAGAACGAGGGGCCTTGTAGAGTCAGTCTGCTTTCGCAACCCGAAGTCGCATAAGGCGAGGAACACTTTCCACGGTACCTGGATACCGTCATATGAACTGATCATGGAGTGGTATTATCGATCGCCCAAGGCAATTGACTCTACTGGTTTGTTGCTGCTTCGAATTCTCAATCAGAATGGACCCTTGAGAGATCAGCCGAAAAAGACGGAAACAACGATGGGTATACCATGACAGGCATACCATGACAGTCGGTGAGAGGGAGATTTCTACAGAATCAAATGCGAAAGAACTCGGTTGTGTCACACCCGCCGTACTTCAGACGTCGGCTGATCTACGCTAGCACGGTCACCTTATCTGCACACCGCATCTCATTCACGATTGGTCGACAATTACCCCAGAATCATCCACTCTCACTTGGGCGTGTATAAAGCAGTATAGTGAGTAACCTGGTTCAACAATTCCCATGAACGGGCTCACCTCCGTTTCTCAAATAGCAGGACTCGTTCTGCTTGCGATTGTGGTTGGGTATGCAATTCAACGACTCACTCACCATTACAGCGAGAGAAAGAGCTACCCTCTTCCACCGGGTCCCGTCCCACTCCCTGTGCTTGGCAGTGTCCTCTCCATCAACACAAAGGCACCCTGGTTGACATACATGAGGTGGGGAGCAAAATATGGTGAGCACGGTGCAAAAGCGGGATACCAGATGCTGGCGGGTTGATCGTCTTCAGGGGACGTCATATACGTTCGGTTATTGGACTCCGACGTTGTCGTCTTGAACTCCTTCTCGGAGGCGGTAGGATTTTTGGAGAAACGATCGCATATATCTTCCGACCGTCCAGTCGTTGTAACAGTTGAACCGTGAGTACAGCCTCTCTT
Organism: Pulveroboletus cf. aberrans; assembly: GCA_038094155.1. Lineage (NCBI taxonomy): Eukaryota > Fungi > Basidiomycota > Agaricomycetes > Boletales > Boletaceae > Pulveroboletus > Pulveroboletus cf. aberrans. The sequence goes on along the minus strand of JBBPTO010000982.1, from coordinate 11,344 downwards.
CCATATATTACGATAAGGTATTCATGCCACGCGTCACCTACATCCAGGTATGGACACGAACACAATCTTGGTTTTTCCCGGTACGGTGAACGTTGGAAGCTGGGACGGCGAATATTCCATCAAACACTTCATCGGGAAGCCGCTCGAGTCTTTCGCCCAATGCAGCTCCACAGAGCGCGTCAGGTGGTTGTGAACACGATCGATAATCCGAAGGACTATCCATTACATTTCGCGACGTGAGATCAGCCCTTCTCCTTCGTTTATGCTCAGAAATAACTTACTATTCCCCCAGGTTTGCTTCTGCAGTTACCATGTCTGCCGTCTATGATTATGAACCAAGGGCCCGTGGTGATCCGAAGGTTACTCTCGTCGACGGTTGGCTCCGCGTTTCCGTTCGGGCCCTGACACCCGAATGGGCGATCCTCTTGAAGGTTTTCCCATTTTGTAAGTGCTACTATGGTAACAGTATGAAATGGAAACACGGCTCCGTTTGACGTGTTTTTACAAGTGTTGCATGTACCTGATTGGATGCCCGGGTCATGGATCAAACGTGAAGCAAGACAATGCTATATGTTGGGAAAAGAAGTGGTCGATAGTTTGTACAACCACGCCCGGGATTCTATGGTAGGCCGTCTCATGGACGTTAGGAGAACGTGGCGGACAACTTATTATTGCCGTAGGAATCCATCCACACGAACAATTCGATGATATCCAATCACATCACTCGTATGGAGGAACTTGACGCCTCGAGTCGAGCCGAATATGAAAATGCTCTCAGGGATGCTGCCTTCAGTGCATTTCTTGGTAAGATCTTGCGGACGTGGATGACCAAGGTCAACCCTCACTGTTAGCATAACTTAGGCTCTACAGAAACGGTCCGTACTATGTGTTCTGCGGGTAACCTCTTGCTCACGAACCAGCAGACAAGTTCCACGTTGATGACCTTCACACTCGCGATGGTTAGACACCCTCGCGTGTGGAAACGTGCACAGGCAGAAATCGATGCCCTTATCGGCAACGAGAGGCTTCCTGATTTTGAGGACAGAGTGTCTCTCCCATATGTTAATGCGATCATAATGGAAACGCTGAGATGGCATCCTGTTGCTCCAATGGGTGCGTATATGTTCTGTCCACTGAAACACTCACGAACGTCCTAAAGGAGTGCCGCACGCTACCACAAGTAGCGACATCTACAACGGTTTCTATATACCGAAAGGCATGTTCATCATATACAAAGGCCATCCCTCGTGACGTTTCTTTCACAGGGACAACGATCATTGCAAATGTTTGGTATGGGGACGCTCGACCGACGGTGGAATTCTTACCATGAGATCTCACAGGGCAATGTCACGCGACGAAGCTCAGTATCCAAATGCAGAGGCATTCATCCCAGAGCGGTTTTTGGATACACAGGGTAAATTGAAAGTTGACGCTGATCCGGCCAAATTCGTCTTTGGATTCGGGAGACGTGTGTGTCCAGGTAAGTCATTGACTCATAAGCCCACTTTTCAATGCGAGTATGGGCCTGAGATGGACGGTGTTTTACCACCAGGACAGTATGTGGCTGATGCCTCCCTTTGGTGCACGATCGTGACGATGCTGGCGACGCTCGATTTCGAACTTGCCAAAGACGCGGATGGAAATGACATTATTTTTGAAGCGACATTCACGGACGGAATCGGCCAGTAAGTCTGCAGCCCACCCGATCTTCTTGATGCTGATCCTTTTTCTAGTCGTCCTGTCGAATTTCCTTGTCGTCTTACACCTCGAGGACATGTCAACATGCAATTTTTGAAGGGTCTTCTGAACAAGTGAAGGAGGCCACGCTGGTCTAATTTGTATCTTTCGATGACCCGAAAGTTCGATGATGTATAATGTACCATTGGATATGTTCGATAAAAACGCCCGATGTGTGTGATCGAGGGAAGAGTCTTGCAAGGTTGGGACGCTAGATCAAACTGCTATCGTGTAAGTCGAAGCGCGCCTAACGCGCAGTTCTACGAAACACAGGGAATCGCACGCGCCCGGTACGGTGCCAAGCGCCTTTGCGCTGCGGGCTAAACGTCGACGGGGCACACACGTCCGAGTCAGGTTCCGCCGTACTTACCCTCCTGAGAGTTGTTAGATTCAGGGGATGCGCAGACATGCAGGCAATGGGAACTTCAAGAAAATGACGAGGCGTGGTAGATGATGACAGTCTGGTCCCCGGACTGAGATGATCATGATGACCCATCGAATCTTAGATCAGCAATCTAATCGCCGATAGTGCCAGTGTGTCTCCACCGATCACTAGCACTAGCTCCACACGACGACGATGGCGCCTTTTCTTGAAACCGTCAAGGCGAGTCTGGAGTATCGTCCAGTTCACCATAGTTGACCATCATATCCGTGCCGTGATTTTCCTTGACTGGACCTCCAGTCTTTCGCCGATGTACCAATCACTAGCGAAGGGATCGACACGGTCGCTTTCCTGGAAGCATCAGAGGGCGTCGTCCGCTTGTTCAGTGTGTACACGTTCCGTCTGTTAGTATGGATGGACGGCGACGAACTAGCCCCTCTGATCACGCGAACTCCAACGCCATACAGAACTCCTTGACAACCCAGCGTTCGCCCCCGTCGTGAGCGATCTGGATGGAAACATCACCGTACATTTTTCGTTCGCCAGAGTCTGTACTCGTTCAACCTCCTCACGTTCTTCCTAGAAAGTCCGCAATCGGTATCTCGCCCATCCGACCCAATCTGCCACTCTCGAGGCCCTCACTCTCAACGAACAATCCGAGAAGAAGCGCACTGCGACGGAAGGCCTCATGTGGCTCCTTCGTGGCCTGGCCTTCACGCACAAAGCTCTACACACTGCCCAAAGCGATCCCAACGTCGAGCTCGCCCAGGCGTTCACCAAAGGGTACGAAGGGAGTCTGAAACAGCATCACAATTTCGTCGTCAAGGGACTCTTCTCGGTGCGCCGTTCGCCCCTCCCTCTTTCTTTTTTCTGATTGTGCGTTCGCTCACACGTTGACTTTGATGACGGCGGTCCAACCACAGCTTGCAATGAAAGCATGCCCGTACCGTAAAGATTTTTATGCTAAGCTCGCCGCAGACCCGGATAGCAATGCGTCCGTTGCGGGTGATAAAGTCAGTCAAGAGCTCGACAAATGGCTAGAGGGGTTGGAAAGGATCGGTGCTCAGATGCAGAAAGTCTACAAGGAAAGGGGGTATGGGGAGATATAGCCGATCGACATCTCGTCCATCAGCCAAACGAGCAGCGTTATATACTACTTTCTTTCATTTCTGAAAGGATCGAACGACCAGTCCTACGGTAAACCAGATACACGAACGAACTTATTGTCGAAGCAAAAGGAGGGGTTCTGGAGCAGATCGATGAATAGATAACGGTGGCAGTCCAACGTGCCTATGGTAACATTTATGCAACCTGTCTGATATCCTCGACCCACGTGGTGGAGAGACCCTTTTGTTGTGACCTTTCTGCAACGACACTCGAGGCGCTCAACGGTTGCCGTGAAAAGCCTTTCAAAATAAACGTCCTCCGAACGAATCCCCACCATTGGACCTCCCCGACTCCTTGGAGTAATCCTATACGATGCCACCACAGGCCTACAGCCTCGACCCTTACGAAGTCATTATGACACGGAGCTGTTCATGCACAAACGTCGCCATGTGCGCAGCAGAAGGACGATCCTCTATGGTGAAAGACCAACACGCTACCATGAACTCCCAATGATCATCCGTGACGATTGTCGACGTGGGCCGTCTTGGATGCTCGCCCTTGGATATGGTCAATAACACTTGTTCATCTCGGGAGAGGTAATGGTAGGGCAGTTTTCCGGTCAAAACCTGTCGAAGAATCAAGGTGGTGTGCATAGATAAGCAAGCAACAAGGACGCTCGACGTTAGCATCACCATCGCACTCACAGAAAGGATTACAGTAGCCACGCACCTGAAGCATGATACCACCAAACGAATACATGTCGCTTCCCAACGTTGGAAAGATCGTGGGTGCATCCTCGGGTTCATCGTCCGCCGGAAGAGAGAGTAATTCGGGAGCTGTATATCGTATCGTTCCTCTTGCTTGATATGTCAACGCCATTGAGGATCCCTCAATTTCGGTCTCGATTATCGATAGACCAAAATCAGCGATGCATGCTCTTCCGCTGCCATAAATAAGGACATTTGACTGCAACGATTGGATGATTAACCAGACATTGTAAAACGAGAGTTCCCACGTACACCCGAAATATCGCCATGGACGATGTTTTTGTCGTGCACTATGAGCGGTGTTACGGGCGAGCTAGACAATCATGGCACCCCCCAGATGACTTACAATATTCTAGTCCCAGAGCAACATCGTTGATCTGGGATTGCGACATTCAGAAATATTCAGACGTGACGTTGAATGCACGCACTATAGCAAACCTCAGTTGCAAGTTCAATTCATTGTTGTAGCGATTGAGGTACTCTGTTAAAGAGCCGTTTTCGACCCATGGGCAGACCATAGCTGGAAAATCTCCGTAAGACTGGGTTGTCCCGAGCAATGGTATAATATTCTCGTGATCAAGCGTTAACCACAAGCAGATCTCCCGACGAAGGCGCTGGGAAAACAGTCAGCACCAGAGGCTAACGATTGAATAGGTGATACATACCCTTTTCTTTGATCGGTCATCTCCCTGAGCCACGAATCTTTTAATTACTTTGATTGCAACCTACGCGACTTGGTGTGAGTTTAACTCGCCACCAGATCGACATGATAACGCAACTGGCATCTCCCGCCGGTTCACACGGAGTGTGCCCTTGTAGATGTCACCGTGAGTACCACCGGTGACCGGGTGGTTGCCTTCTGTCACAATACTACCCGTGAGGTCATGGTTAGGAGAGCGCTGACTGCGATGCGAGTTCAGCTCTGGTTGAATTGTATAAGATATGATGCTCACATCTCCCGAATGAAGTCGAAATATTCACTTTTGCAAGACGGGCTTCTCAGCTGTAGTAGACTACCTTGTTGCTGTGACATTGTCAGTGCGTCAGAGCTACGGTCGTGGGATCCGTTTCTAACGCACCCCTGATTCTGGATCGTCATTTCTATTAAATGATCGGCTCCCGGAGCTTCTGCTCGTGGTGGAACTATGATCTATTTCGTCATACTGCAGAAAGAGGATAAATAAGCCAGATTGGTACCGCTGCAAAAATCACTAACAGAATCACGCGGGTATGAGGTATCATGGTTGGAAGCCTGAATGCAACAGTGACATCAATATCACGCATATAAAAAAGGCTCAACGCAAATACATCGGAGGTTCCACGATCCTTAGAAGGGAGGTTTATACGGAAGCGACTCAGGCGATGCCCATCCTCCTGCTGTATGAGAGTATCAGACTAATGCTTCGGGAGTGGATAAACATGGTAAGCGTACTCGTCTGTTGGGAGATAAGGGAAACTCCTTGAAGAGCTCAGGGGCATTAGTCCTCAGATCCCATACATAGATGTGTGGCTCTCGTGCCCCAATGACAAGACGACCGTCGTCTGGCGAGATCGAAATAGAATGAGTTCGGGAGTGATGCGGAAGAGTCGGACCAATTCGTTGGAATGTTTTCGCCTCCCAGAAACAGACCGTTTTATCCAACGAAGCGGTTGCGATCCATTTAGTACTGTGGGACAGTGCGATAGAAAACACGACATCATTGTGTTGGCCGAACGAGGCGCGCAGCTGGCCAGTATTATCGTAACATTTGATGACGCCGTCGACGCACCCGACATATAAGATGTCGCCATCAGGGGACCACGCGAGCGACCATGCTTTTTCTGTGATGGTAATTCCGTCCCAGGTAGCCGTATTCCAGATCCGGAAAACTTCTCGGTCGCAGCCTGCGATTTTCGTCCCGTCCGGCGAATAGCAGACGCACCAGACGGCATCACTATACCCCTCAAATGGACCAGGAATTCGCTCAAGTGTTGCCAAAGACCATATGAACATTGTCCCATCCTCGGAACCGCTAGCCAGCTGACTGGAATCCGGAGAGAAGGCCATCGACTTGACAGGGCCTGCGTGTCGTCCTTCCGACTTCATAACTTCTCCCGGCGTCTCGAGGTCCAGTAATCTCACCCTCCCGTCGTTCCCTCCAATGGCCACCCAGCGTCCCTGAGACGTGGTGGCTGAACAAATTACCATCTGCCTCACTAAGTCATTATGACCATCTGATAAGTTCCAACGCCGAAGGGTCTTGTCCTCGTCGGAAGCGCTGATGATGTGGTCGTCAGAGAGAAACGCGACAAACACCATGCTCCCTTTATGCCCGCGCAACAACCTCGGGGATGTGTGACCTTTACTGAGACGGCGCAGTTTCGGCGACATTATCGGTGAAGTGAAACGGAGGGTATGAAGAAAGATTAGAAGAAAGTTGGGTGCTCCGAGGGCACAGGGTCTTTGTGTTGTCGTACCTGAAATTGGATTATATAATTTGCCCTGAAGGGTTCCTAGCATCTGAGCCAGAACGGCAAGGATCATGGTACGACAGAATGGTAAAATCACAACGGTTCTCAAAGGCCTAACCGATGAAAGCTCTGTACATCAACCAAAGGGCAAATTGTCGCGGCAGCCATTGCAAGATGTAAAACAAGGTGGAATTATAACCCAGTGTCATGTAGGGTGGCGGGCTTGCACTGAGCGCTTGCTTCACTAGCCTCTGGGCAAACTCTTTGGTGGCCATACTCCTATTACCCTGGCTGGCAGTCATCCGTGCGCGTATTCTCGACTCCCATTCCTTGTACATCGTTGTTGGTGAGAGCTCGAGGGACGCTTCCTGGTTTCTTGCAATGTTAGAAATGACACCTCCCGGCGCGACAAGCATGACTTTAACGCCAAATGGCTTGCATTCCATTGCAAGACCTTCGGAAATAGAATGAAGCGCAGCCTTGGCGGCACAGTAAAGAGTATTCCACGGCGTTGTTCTGCAAAACGAGAAGTCAAGATAACTGACCTCATTTGGAAAGACAAAGGCTCACATTTGGCCCGAAACGGAGCCAATGTTTACGATCAACCCCTCTTTGCGCTTGAACATAGATGCCTGTACCACAGCATTCGACACGCGCAAAGCACCGATTGTGTTCAACTCGAACGCGTTTCGAATTTGGTCAATAGTAGCGTCCACTACTGGACCTATGTAAAGACAAATTTAGTCCCGGATAAAGTCAGTCTCCATGAGGAGAAGTAAGGTAGCGGGCCGTTTGCCAAAGATTCATGAAGTCGAGACCCACCAATCGTTATGGCCCCTGCATTGTTCACGACAATATCGATCTTCCCACTTTCAGCCAGGATGGTTTGCACCACACGTTCAATGTTATCTCCCTTGGTCACGTCCAGCACCTGCTTTCGGACGTTTGGATGTGAAAGCCCATCCATGCTTTCGACCCTTCGAGATGTTGCATACACAATACATCCTCGCGCAGCGAATTCTTCGCATCTGTGCCAAGTTGTGGGCGGTAAGAACGACCAGTCGCCAGTGTGGCATAGCAATGGCACGTACAATGCAAACCCGATTCCTCCTTTGGAGCATCCAGTGACGAGGACTGCCTTTTGCGTGCCTGTCAATGCTTCCGACATCGGTACTGATGGCATCAGTCGGCAAAACATCTCTGTCGCCAATCCACTGGAAAACGAGTTTCACACGCGCCACTTCGGCCCATGAGTTTCTCATGTCGGTTTGTCCTAATAGCCGGTTCGGTTTTCAGTAGTACATGTGGGCTCCAGTTGTCTACCATGACTGTGCTTACACGCGTACTTGCAATCATCGAGGCTCTGGAGCCTGTTCGCCTTGCACAAGTCTGCCTCGACTTTTTTTCCGTTGTTCGCTCGCAATTCTGGGACGGGAGACGAACTGGACCAGACTTTATCTACCCAATGTCAAGTCTCACTAAACGACAGTCGGGACATCTGGCGAAACTCATTTTCCGGTACAGCAAAGATCTATCGAGATTCGAGCTTGTCGATACAGGTACATCCAACCTGGGACAGGGTGGAGACTTGATAAACCTCGATGGTCCCTCGCCGAGCAGTGAATCAGACATGGTTTCAGAGTATCAGAATGTTTACCCCCAGGCTGTCGCAGTTCTGGATCTCAAGGATGCTCCTCACCGTCGCCTCGAGTCACAATACAAGATATCAGCTGACGTTGATCTTCTGGTGCTTGTGCCCATACTCCTCAGTTTGCTCGTCATCTTGAGGACCTACCAGTGGTCTCCTGCTTCCGAATTTATTGTGATCGATTTGTTGGCCGCCATCATCCTTGGACCTGGTGTGCTCACTCTCACGCGGAGGACCTCCGTCCACTCTGCTGAGCTGGATCCAGGTCCCGGGTGTGCAGTGCTCATGGATGACGACTTCACATTGGTAATTCGGGGCAGCCAGAGAATCGTGGAAGCGATCACCGAGGGTGGTTTCTATCTTTCTTTTTCAGGACCCCAACTCAGGCAAGGCGTTTCCATGATCGAGAGATGGCAAGAGAAGCAAGCATTCTCTGACCTTGCATACGGAGCGCTGGAAGGAGGATGCCGTGGCATATGCGAGGCCATAGCGCTGCGATTTCTGCACCTACACTTTGCTATTCCCTACCTCAAAGAAACGGCTCAGGTGATGGTATTCGGGCGCATGATGTACAGCGCCTGCTGGTGGGGACTGAATGCATCCACAAACGATTCCTTGTCTCCAGTCGCAGGTGTAACACCGCTTCGCTCGGTGGCAAGGCTAGTAGGAGAATTTTTGGGGTTCCTGATCGTAGCAGCCTGCATCGCATCCGCGGCCTCCGATATGATATTGCTTCATGGCGCGTCGCTCATCCTCCAAGTCTCTTACTTTGGATTATTCGCAAAGCTCGTTCTGCGGTCCCAGAACTACCGCATCCGGACGGAACGATTACTCGATGCATTGCACCGGCCGATGATAAAGAAGTGGCCATTCCCCACGCGGGCCGCAGCAGCAACCTTCGTTTGTTTTGTTCTACGTCGAGACATCTCTCGACCCGTCAAATCCATCGATCTTCATGGTGTCTTGGATGTCTTGATCCCTAATCAACGCGATGTTTGGAGGGTGTGGAAAGACAGGGTAGCTGATCGCATTAAATACGAAGAAAACATCGACTTTACACCAACAATACCCATGTTCCCAGACAGGCGCCAGAGGCGCCTCAAACGTCTTTTGGACGAAGCACAACTTGCTTATCACAAATTCCATCATTCTTACCATTATGCGTAGCCCAATCAAATATTCATTTCCGATTCACCCCATTTTCCCTCAGGGTAGGTCTTGTCTTTCCAACATGTAACATGACGTGCCACACGGCGCGACACGCGAAGCTCTCTGATGCTAGGTATCGTATCGTAATACGTATCATAATCTATGCTGCGAATACATAAAATGAAATAACAATAACTCAAAATCCCTAGGCTGCAAACACTACGTAGGGCCCATCTACACTGCCCATATTCTTTTCAACGTTAGATCTATCAATTGGGGAGAAAAGAGGTGTGCGCTCGTCATCAAGGATGTTATGCATTGCACCCGTCTTCATCGCTTCCATGCGATCCCGCATGACCTTGGCCATCGAGATAGTCTTGAAGAGACCTTGGGTGTGGTCCGGCTTCCAGCCATCAGGAAGTCGCTCCTGAGTCACCCATAGGCGGAGGACCTCAAGATCGAGACCAGTCTTTTCCGCGTCCTTTCCCCCTAGAACACCTATTGCGATTGCCGCTTCGCCCCGCGCAATTACAGCCTGCCACCACTTTAATGGTTTCGTGAGCGACGCTTCACGTTTCGCGCGGATGTTGGCGGCGTCCTGCAGAGTCATGCGATTAGGGTGATAACGACCCCCTTGATGCAACACTGTCTCCGTCAAGGAATGGTCGACTGCCACCGGTGCGTACTCGTCTTCGTTGTGCGCATCCTCATGGAAGAGGGAAGCATCGTGCTCGATGAGATCATGACGGGAAAGATCCCAAAGGGACACTTTGCGGAATTGACCAAGGATCAACCATCCTCCAAAAACCAGCAAAAGGGCCAGGCATGTCGACAGCTGGTATCCTCGTTTGAGCGCCCAGAAGACCTGAACAGGGCTGATATCTCTCCCGTTTCTTGGTCTGTTCATGATCAATTCGAATGACGATGGCTCTGATGTTTGAGACCTGACTTACAGATAACCATGATTGGCAAGAGTATTCAGAGCAGGGCATGGTGACCTCTTATCGGTAGGTTGCGGTGGGCAGTAGCTGTGGTTGAAACCTCTGACTGGACAGACGCCCCCTTCGAGTGTCAGTGAGTGGTGGTCACGAGTGGGAACAGGGGATGCGAGCAATGGGGGGATGGGTCTCTCCATGACGGCTTGAGCTGTGGTGTTCAGTTGATTGGCAGCACGAGACATGACTAAATAGAGTCTACGAGGGGCCGTTGGAGAGGAGATGACGATGAAATCAGGCAGAACGTACTTATCTTATATACCCCAATGGGTAGATGCAGGTCGGATTGATAAATCTATTTTCGGAGTGTCTGTCGGCGCGAGGATTGAAGCATTCCTGTGGGGAAGAGGCAGTGATAACGTTTGCGATTAATGACAGATTGCTACAAAGCGGTGAGCATTTTACTTCCCTGTGCATGATCTGCACAACGAGATGCTTCACGAGTTGATGCTACTGTCGGGTCAGACGCTACAGATCGATCCATCTCGCGAATCGTAAAAGCCAGAGAGTTGTTTCAAATGACGCTCTACTAGAAATCAGTGCTCGGTGTAAAACAGTGACCGCGATGTTCTCACAACCTTACTCGCCTTCGGATCCTTTGCCAAGATCTACTCATGTGGCACACGCGGAATTTCATCGGCAGCGCTGGCCAGGGTCTGGCCCTTGTGCCTTGACATAGCATGTGACAACTCCTGGTTCTTGGCCACAAGTCGAAAATTAAATCCACCTTTTCCATTGACACCTCGCCGCGTTCGCCACGCTGATCAACCCACTTGTTTCGGGCATCGCGGTCGGATTCGGCTTGTGAACCGCATACGGGTCGCTCAATGGGAACAATCAATAGAGTTGCCGGTGCACGCAGGCCCCCTGTATACCAAATTCCTCGTTGATGGGCCTTACAAGCTGACGTGTTGTCTCTCGTAAACTCCAATGTCGTCACCAGAACGGTGTCTTGGCTTTGCTGGATGACTTTGCGTAGTACTTATGGGAGAAAACCAGACACAGAACTCACCCCATGATCCTGGTCGATATGCATGGCCTGGAGTCTCTTAGTTCCCGTGTTGATCGTTCGTCTCAGACGTGTTCACTTCAGGGCACAGAGTACCAT
>JBBPTO010000981.1:0-19914 GCA_038094155.1 Pulveroboletus cf. aberrans | reverse complement strand
TCCTAGGGGTTATTTTCACCTGGTTTATTTGTTTGCAAAATAATCATTTTCTCTATTTTTATCGACGAAAACATGCATTCTTTCATTGGTCGAAGATCACGTGCGATGGCGAATCCGCAATCCCCCTTTGCCCTGCAACGAAATTTACCAGACCGTCTATCGACGGTTTGCCTCATAGACGGGCTGGTCACCAGACTAACAACTACAGTGAAGGTCGCTCCCGTGTACACGCAACTCTCATTCCTTGTTTATTTGGTGGCCTCGTGATCATTGTTCCTTCACCCCCATTCACAAGACCAACTTGAGGAACCAAGGCATGCATGTCCTGATATTTGCCAACCCTGAGGACTACGACAGGATGTGTTTCCACCAGAGGGTGGGCATTCTCAGTCTCGAGTCGAGGACATGGGTGCTTGAGGTCGTATAAGGTGAAGGGATGCTCAGACTAGTCCTCTAGGAAATTCCTCCCATGCATTCATTCAGCAACTTGGAGAGACAAATTGAGTGGTTCATCTAGCTATTGCAACCCACTGTCCCCAATTGCTGATGTTGTACTCGAGTTAAATGACTGCCAAGGCAAGACAATAGGTGGATAGATATGTTTGATGTCAATTGCACATTCTTCTCCCATGAATATGATCCTGGTTGGACACCTCCCACTGGGGGCCTGTTCTGTAGACATGCTACCTTTGCTGTCACTGTCAGTGCACAATGATTGCAGTGTGGAGCTAGGTCAATTTGGCATCTTGATGTGGTGAATTCAAGACTGTTGACTTGTGGTTCAAACAAAATTGGATGGGAATGAATGCTGACTTCATCAAGATGAGACATTGACAGGCAGCAATGCATCCTACAATTTCATTTGTGGGTTGTGTTTCTTACACTGGTATGTGTAACCTTGGGGTACCAGTGTCCTGAGCTATCATTGTGCTCATTATCATCCCTCAAGCATTGGTGTGTATTATGTTGTCTTATTGTGGATCTGATGTGGATGTCTTGAGAATCATGCATGATGTTGTAAACTATTTACTGAAAACTTTTCCTTTTTCCAAGGTGGGATTTGTTTATGGTTATGTCTACACTAAGTTGTCCAGACTTATCTGGTCACCCCTCAGGCCCTTGTTCTAATACATCCAATTCTCTCTGACAAATTCACCAGGATACTCTCCAAGCTGGTTGACAATCCACCCCAAGATACTGGCTTGATAGATTAAATTTATTATAACTCGTGCTTCGCTCGAGCCAGTTCTTCGGCATTTCCGTTTCCGGGTCCAGGTGGCCCGGAGGGCCTTGATATTGGCAAATCTCTCACCCAACCCCCCATTGCACGACCCCGGCTGGTTGACAGAATGTAGTGCCGTCGTGCTGCCCGTGAGGAGTAGCGTCAACGTCGCTCTATTTGACTTGCGCGCTTACCACTCACTTCAAAGCAACATCGGAGCAATTCGTGAAAGGGGCACATTAGCCTTGGATAGAAATTACGAGGAGCAGGATAGCATTCCTCGAAAAGCCTTCATGCACTGTGTGAAAGACAGGCGAAGCTCACTGCATAAAATCCGTGCCTTATTTGTGGCTCAACTTCCCGAGTTCCGGCGCGACACCAGCGTTTGAAGTCGAACAGGTGTAGACTCAGAGTTCCGTGGGGGAACAGTGATCGTTTGTCCTCTTGACGAACTATCAGTACATATGGAAGAGCTAGTGGTCCCGACGGGACGATAGGAGGATCTAAGATCTCAAATTTTTTTAGGTTGGTCGGTAGACACCGCCGTGCTTACGGGCAGTACAACTTGAACAGTCGAAAGTTCACATTCAAAACAACACCGGTTTTCACCAATTCTCTAACATGATCTGCACGCATTCCTGAGAGGAGAGTATTCAGCGTCAAGGTATCCAACGTTCGTTCAGAACTTACCTTGAGTCTCGCAAAGATGGCAGCGTTGAGCATCGTTCTCAATTTGCGCTTAATCACCACCTTCCCGACGGCGGCCAACTGATACGGTCCCGAACATTGACACTATCGCGACGTGTTGCAGGACGGGGCTTGTCTTATTGGAACAACGTAGGTTCTGCTGGGCGAACGACTTCTCGATCATGCCAACCATACGGACCAGCTCCATCTCGAATTCGATTGCAGTCCGATCGTACTCACCGTCACACCCCCAGCATATCCACTTAGAGGTCCGACAGCCAAGCTGTCCAGCACGAGTTCTTGATCATAACAGAAGTCAAAGTCGTGAAGCAAGTCCCAATGCTTACATGCAACGCTTGCCAGCTTGAGTGTTTCACAAGGGTTTCGAAGGATGGCTTTATTGGCAAATTCTTTGACACCCGCCAATAATCTCGGGCGAGGCCAAACACCACGCAAGTACATTTGACGAATCCGAGGACAGGGATTGATGAGCGCGAGGTATGTGGTACAGGAATAGATGTTTGCTACTCTGCCTATCGTCAAGGTAGATAGCGAGGGATTGACACGGTCGAACTGGCTTAGTGCTATTCCCATGGTTAGCCAAGGCTCTGTTCAGAGCTCATCGACAATGCAAGTCTTGCCTAGTTTGAGTACTCGCATCTCGAGTGGAACTTGGCACAGCGTCATAAATGCGTCCGGTTCACGGGGTTGAAAGACGACGCCTACCTACCGTTTGAACACACCGTTGACATTCGGATCGTTTATCAAGTTAGTGAAGTGCTCCTAGATAGATATCCTCATAAACGCTTTCCTTGACGATCACCTTGTACAGGTTGTTACAAGGACTATCTCTCGGCAGATGTCGCACGACCTTCTCGAACTGGTCATGCTCCGTGCGGAACAAGCGGTCCCTTGGAGGATTCTTGAAGTGGAGGTATGAATACGAAGGGAAACGGGCATCCCTTCGCTGTCGACGGACACCCACACATCGTAAAGCATCCAGAAATCTTGCCCAATCGGATGTGTATAATGTCCCAGCGCTGCGTCGTTAGTATCCGTGCATCCCTAAACACGGAAGGAACGGAGGCGGACGTCTTTCCGCCTGTAACGGCTCGGGGCCTTCAGTGTCTGGGGTCGAGCTGTCACGAGCGGAGCTCGAGGACTATACCGGGACTCGAGCGATGCTCGTGGTCCGCGACGGGGATACGTCCCGATGGCTCTCCGAGCGCTGATTCCGGAGGAGTGGACCTACGACGGAGGGAAGCGCTGCGAGGAGAACCGGGGTATCTTACCGTTCAACGGAAGTGTATTTCGAGTCGTAGCAAAGAGTTAGAGTTCGAAATCTAATTAACTACGAACAAGCAGAGCTAAGTAGATTTTTGTCCACGTGATTTAGCGCCGTGAGGTCCACCGTGCGCATTCCTGTCCTACATTCCTTGGCATGTCACACCACCCCAGCATGCTTGGCGCCTCTTCCGCCAGAGGTTTGATTGCTTTGAGCCAAGCCGAATAGCTCGAGTTGGGATCCGGAAGAGGGACTGCCCGACGTCTTGTTCATCCTCAAGACTCGGCTTCGGAGTACTAGTTCACGACGGCAATATCTCCCTTATCTGGACGTTTCTGTCTCCTAGTGTCTTCCATATCGCTCTTCCCGTCCCCTTGCAGGGTCCGCGGGACGGCGGTGAAAAAGCCTGAACTTGTATATTGCAACCAGGGTGGCTGATCCTCGGCAGGAATGGTGATCAAGTTTTGAATCACATAATTCGATCGTTTGATGTAATACTCCCAGTCGAGAGTCGAACGATGGCTGAAATCGCAGAGTCCAAGATCTTTGAGCCACTTGCAGAGGTAAGACCGCTCGAGAGGTTCTTCTGCAGACAAGATTCCGATGTGAACTGCTCGTTCGGTGATCGCTGCACCACTGGGCTTGGCAGAGATGGCAAACTTGCAAGCGAGACCTTTGTCTTTGGCCATCTGGTCGCCCAGGAACTCGGCAAGCCTCTTGGCAGATTTTTGTATTTCTGTCCAGCATACTCAGCGAGGGTCTTCGACATGTTTCGGTTCTCTGCAATGAGTTTGATGAGCTCCTCTTCTGAGAGCGTCCCCGCACGATAAAAGAGGATGTCGAGTCACTGATTTGCAGCATTTGCGACTGCGCCATAGAATTCTTCATCCGAGCAAGAATTCGCGAAAACCAGGGATTGAAAGATCTTGACAAGCTGAAGCTCATCACGCCGCTTGACTTCGAAACCCCTGAGTTCTGCGAGAGATCCGTCGTCGTTAGAGACCGCGCGACGCTTCTCGAGCAGTTAGTCTTCTTCCTTGGACGAGAAAAGAATCATAACGCGGTGTGGTCCGTCGAGTTCGAAGAAGATGGAATTTCCATAATCAGCTTCGTATTCGAGTTGAGCTTGTGGTATTGGCCATTCTTGAACTGCGCGTGGACGAGGTGGTTGAGTATCGTGCATGGATACGAGAGATTGACGGTCTTGCCGTTCACCAACTTGAACTTGAAGTTCTCTGAAAACACTCCTGGAAACATACAGTCCGTTTCCAGCTCGAGAGGACGCCCAACTTGCTCCACCATGGATGATCGTCGCGCCGGAAGACAAGTGATCCCCGGCAATCTCCATCGAACGTTGGGGTACGCCAAGTTGGTCAACCTCATCTACGTCAAAATCCATTCTACTCTGTTAGAATTCTCTCGAGACCTCCCCGAAACGGTATGGAAGGTTCCACAAGGGCGAAGGGTGATGCACAGGTATGTACAGGGTACGAAAGTCCAGACCCGATGACGCCATAGCTACGTCATACAACCCACGACCCTAATCGGTATATAAGTACGTAGGTAGTTCAAGGACTCTGCTTCCTTGGTTTTCTTCCCGCCGCCACAAGTTCCGCCTCGAGTTCGCGGCTCGACACCCGATCCTTCGACCCGCTCGCACCTCCGCCGGCCGAGGCAGGGGCCGCAGTAGTAATTTGGGCGCACTTGTCGTCACGGTACGCCCTACGCCCCGACCGCTTTCCACGCCGTCGTCACCTCACGCTCACACACTTTCCGTCATGAGCACGGTCCGCGGAGCGCCTGCGCCCAATCCTAGCGGCGAGCCATCACGGCCTTCGACGTCGACATCGTCGCGAGGAGGGGACCTTGACGCCCGCCTGAGGAGGGGGGAACCCTTAACCCTTACCCGTTTCGGGTAGATTAGGTCAGCTCGCGACCTCGGATTTCGCCGGCGGGTGTCGTTCTACAAGCAGTGCTGGGGGGCACAGCACGTAAATTATAACGGTTACAAACACTTATCTGATCGTCCCCGAGGGACGACTTTGGGTCTCAAGGCTTTCCAGTACGTTTCCGCAGTGGAAAGCCTTGAGCCCCAACCCCGCTACTCACACTGACTCGTCAACATCATGTGCCTCGGGTAGTAACCAGCTTTCTCTTGTGGACATGGCTCGCCTACAGACCGTACTGTTCCCACTCGCAGTCGGTCCTATCAGGGACCATCTCCAACTCCGGCCCTTCCATCTTTGGAATGGGGAGCCCACCGCGACTTGGAAGTGACGAACCACGATAGCCCTCAAACATTGCGATACGTCCTACCGATTTGCATGCCCAGAGACTTGCTTGATCATTACCACAGACGCTGAGAATAAGGGGGCTAACAAGTTCGACAACTTGACCACTGGTAAGTACTGCGGCGTCCCTCGAACAACGGCCTTCTACTGTGACCACGTCATCAAGTGAGTCGTAATTGGTGACCACAACTACGGTGAAGGTCGCTCCCGTGTATATCCATCCCTCATTCCTTGCTTATTCAGCGGCCTAGCGATCATCGTTCCTTCACCCGCATTCATAAGACCAACTTGAGATTAAACCAAGGTACGCTCGTCCTGATATTCGCCAAACCAGAGGACTACGATGAGATGCGATTCCGCCACAGGGCGGGCATTCTCGGTCTTGAGTCATTTGGGCCATGGGTGCTCGAGGTCGTATAAGCTGAAGGGAGGCTCACAACTCGTCCATGCACTCATTCTCAACAACTTGAAGAGACAAATCGAGTGGTTCATCTTGCTATTACAACCTACCGTCCCCATTCGCTAACATCGCGCTCGACTTAAATGAGTGCCAAGGCAAGATGATAGACAGATAGATACTATCGACGTTAGTCGCATGTTCTCCTCCCATGGATATAATCTTGGTTGGATACCTCCCACTGATAGCCTATTATGTAGACATGCTACCTTTGCTGTCGCTGTCAGCGCACAGTGATCGCAGCGCATAGCTAGGTCGATTCGACATCTTGAAGTGGTGAATTCAAGGTTGTTGACTTGTGGTTCAAACAAAATTGGATGGGAATGAACGCTGGCTTCATCAAGGTGAGACATTGACAGGCAGCAATGCATCCTACAATTTCATTTGTAGGTTGTGTTTCTCACATTGGTATGTGTGACCTTGGGGTATCTTCATTATCATCCCTCAAGCATTGATGTGCACTACGTCATCTTATTGTGGATCTGATGTGGACGTTTTGAGAATCATGCATGATTCATTGGGAGCGCTCGAGGACGCTAGCATACCTAATCAAACGAACTCCTTTTCGATGTAGGCTGTTCCCTCGTTCCAGTTCATTCGATTCTTTCTGATGGTTTCACCAGGATACTCTCCGAGCTAGTCGGCAGTCCCCCGGAGATACTGGCTTGTAATGACATCCTCTGCGAACTTGCTCGTTGATAGTACCTACATTTGGTCGAACATACTGATGTTCCTTTGCGCTGGCTTTTCCAAGGTGGTGCGCAACATATACGAGGTTCCATTCTCTCTCTCGAGAGCCGTGTCGTCATGGGATCCGGTTTGGTCAAAACATTAACGTTACTCTGCTTGCTAAGTCCCGTCCTTTCATCGGCTCACTTCAGTCTGTCATGACCTAGACGTTCTTCAGTTCCATCGGGACGGAGAGTTGCGGACGGATAAACACCACGCCTGTGACTGCGATCCGTTGGCTCAATCCTTTTTACGCCCTGTGCGTGCTTCTAACCGCTAAAAAGTTAGGGCGCACGTCTCAATCTCAGTCAGTATACTGCGAAATCGAGAGGGGAAACCTGGCTGGAAACCCCTCAACTTACTCTCGGGAATGATCACGCTCAACCAACTACTCCAAATGTTGCTTGACTGGCAGATGGCTGAATCATGGCGCGGAATGGGGCACGCATTCATGATGTTCCTATGCAATCTCCGGTTCTGATCTCTTTTTTTTTTTCACAGCTGAGGTCATGATCTGAAAGTTGGGCATCACCCCGTCCTGGGATTTGTGCAGAGACAACTTCAGCTTGGCTGTAGATTTGGCATGGTCGATCTGAAATTGCTTCCACTTTTCCTCTGTGGGCAGAGCCGTGGATCCGTCGACGCGAACACACAATCGGCGATGGGCTCCGCGTTGTTCAAGTTATCAGTCAATCCTCTGCGCTCCCCGTGCATTCGACTCTCAGATCCTGGAAGATGGAATCATGTAGATCTTACAATTCAATCATCGGGATGGAGGTGCTTACATGAACTGGATACATAAAACATCATACAGACTACTGATACAGCGCTCAAAATACCACCAAGTACTTCTCGATATCCCAACCCGCAGCTCGCAACCCTGGTTTTATGGTGAATTTGATCATCGGTTCGGGTCCGCAAACTAGAATTATCCCGTCCTCGGAGGGACGAGGCATGTGCGTCTTGAGCATATCGTTGTCGATGCGACCAATACTTCCCGTCCACTCAGGAGGCGCCCGCCCAAGGACGTAGTGCAATTTCAAACGGTCTGGTCCGTGTTCTGCGTACAGACCGTCGAGTTCTTTCCGGCAGAGAATGTCTCGCTCCGTCTTGTTCGCACTTATCAGCCATACCTTGGTCTCAGTGTCCAACTCGTCAAGGAAGATGCTCCGGAGGACCTGCAGAATGGGCGTGATCCCTGTGCTTATCCGTTAGCGAAATAGTATTTCTATTTCCTCACGATACCCACCGCTTCCTCCGCATATCATTCCGACTTCTTTGACTTTCCGGTCGGTTCCTTTCCAATTAGCAAGGCCTTGTCCATTCCAGATGAAAGATCCCAGTGGTCCTTTCAACTGCACAGTATCACCGAGCGCAAGCTGATGGAACCCTGTCGTCATCTTCCCTCCTATTGGGAAGTCCTTCGAAGATAGGTATAACCTACTCCGTCGTCAGCCGCATTCCTCGAACGAAGCGGAGGAAACGGACTTGACCAATAATTCAATGGAACCGACTGCTCCTTGTTGTGAAACAGGCGTGTATGCCCTTTGGACGAGTTCCCCGGTGTCCTTTCGCTTGAGGCGCACGAATGCATGTTGGCCCACCGGAAGTCCAAGGGCCTGATCCTCTCGCGGGAGATCGAATCGATACAGGTAGGTGTCGTGGTTTACTTGTATGATTCGAGTGAGCTTGACGTCCTTCCACCTAGTTTTGTCGAGGAATGGACCATCGATCGTCTGAACGGTTGCTTCCTCGACGTCTGCGCTCGACTTGACCAATGTTCCGACGTGGAACTATGATGTGTCAATTAACGTTACGAACGATTTGGAAATCGCGTGCCTGGGCGAGTTTTGCCTTCCCCTCCGCCGAGTGGATGGCAAAGAAGTCCTCTGAAGCATCCTCACCGGCAACGAGAAGGATGGAGTCACCACCGCCGGGATGTTCGTTCAAAAAAGGCGTTCCGTCGTAAACTTCTCCGTTCACTACAAACCATGGCTGCTTTCGATCTCGATTCCTCAGCTCTTCTAATGTGATCTTCCTCGTGACGCCCGGCTTCGTCAAAGGTACTTCTTCTGTCTTTTGTTTCGTGTTGGGGACCGTTTCTTCCGAGGTAGTTTCCCCAAAGACCGGCCTCGTAACATCGTACCCTGCCGTTTTCATTCGCTGAGACGGGTAAGTCGCGGTCCGAAATATTTGATTGAATTACTGACCTCCATCCAACCGGCAGATGCAACCCCGACGGGGGCAGGGTGCTCAAAGTGTAACACGAGCCGGTCATCGTCTTCAATCCTGTTAACGGCAACTCTAAACCACCTGTTGGTGTCTCAGCCAACGAACCATCCAGTGCAAGTGCGCGCGCACCAGTTATTCACCATTCCTACCGCATGCCAATACCTGTATGCAGGTGAGTGACGGAAGAAAACAGAAGGTATTTGTCGCTGACATGTCCCGTGGCTGTATAGCAGAACCTTCGTCCCCTGCTCTGACGATCAACGCATTACACTTTGCTAAAGCACTGCACTTGACGTCGAAACTCCAGAAGCACCAGCAGCTACAACTAGACGTGAGACTGTCTGAAGAGGTATCGCGCGCCACCAGCTCACAATGATGTATCTCTTACTGTCAAGTCGAGAGTCCCGTATACGGGGTCTATGTGGCATGATTCACGAAAGCGATCCTCGGGGTATTCGCTACACACGTGGATGAGTACGCAGAATGGTAATGGTAATGATCTCCTACATGTCGGCCAGGGTCCACGTGGCACCTTCGTCGAATGAAAGTTCCACTCGTGTTACCCGACGACCCCCACCACCATACGCGTACCCACGAAGGGTGTAAGTCGCGTCCAATTGCGGGTCTTTGTGTATAACCAGTTTTTCGTCATGTTCGGGTTTTGCGATTGCACTGTTTACATTGAACTCGCTGCTCGGCGATTGGAGTCAGGTGAAAGGACGTGCAGGTTTTATAACCACTGACGTAATAATATAGCTGTCATCAATCAATATGTCGCATTAATCTGAAGTGCGATCATCGGTCGGTGTCAACTAACCTAGGATCATACCACCAATGCTTTTCGGCGCGTGCCTGATCGGGCATCACTTGGGTAGGTAAAAGCTTGTTATCCTTATGGCAAGGCGTAGGTTGAGTGCGCGACTTCTAGTGATCATCAACTTCCCTCACCCAAAAGTGTAACTGTGAAAATACTTCAGTTGACGATAATCAATCGAAGATGACAGTACATACGTGGTGCTGGCTTTCGAGATCGCTGATCTCGATCCTTTTCAACCACTTAGTCGAGGTATGTCTTATCAGCGATCGTTACAGCGTTGATGACAGCGCACAATACCTTGACGGATCGGCCTCCAATTTGCCCCGGGACGACAACTCGTAGAGGGAATCCATGATCTGGTTCCAGAGGTAAACCATTCATGGCCCATGCTGGACGACCGTTCAACTTTTAACTGTGATAATGGCACAAACGGCAGAGTGATTACCTAACAGCATTCCGCGCTCCCTGTTCGCAGCCCATGATAATCGTTGGGAGGTCCCATAAGGACCGTTGGGTGGCTTGTCTCCACCCTCGAAGACAACGTGCTTTGCTTCCCGCTTCAATGGTCGGACATAATCCAGGATATCTGCAAGGTACACCCCGGTCCAGAGGGCAGTGGACACTGGAACGGACATCTGTTAGTATGTGCACAAGGAGTCCGATGTGTAACCTGCACCTGCACCTGGTCCCCAATTAAATCCGAGGGTCTTCCGAACGACGTTCTGTTCTTTCCTGCGGTTTCCGGCACACACAATGGTAACGGGCAGGGTCACGATGGGGAAAAGTTGGCTCAGTTGCTGGACCGTGAGAGTGACCTCCCGTTGTACAAGACCGTGAATGTGCACGGTCCAATCTCTTGCCATGTCCTTGGTAACATGGGGAACGGCACCATGGCTGCGAACAAAGTGAAGGTGAGCTGGCGTCAAGAAGCCCTACAACCCGATAATTTCAGTCAGTGACTATCAGGTAACAGAGTGGAACACCCACAGCGTTGAATAGCGAGGAAAGCCTTGCCTCGCTGTTGAAAGGGTGTTTGCCTGTCAGTCGGACAAGATCGGGATTCTGAACGAGCCGTTTCGTAAGTGTGCGCTCGTAGGCAGTTAGAGGAACTCACTCTTTTGATCCAGTTGTCTGGTGTTTCACGGTCCTGATTCACGTAGCGTGAGTTTTCTTGTCATGACGATCACAGAATGCCATATGTACCGCTTCTGTTACTTCCAACGGTGTTACATTATCGGGGAGTTGGGGGAAAGTCTTGGGTAAGCTTGACCCGTTTCTCTTTGGATCATCTAGCGAAGCCGGTAAAAAGGGTAGCGAGAAGATGCCTTGGCTCTCAGGCCTGAAAGGAGTAGGCTTCGGAGACCCGGGAGCACTTCTTGGGGGCGTGGATGGGAGTGATTCGTATGGCGAATAGCTGCCATTAGTTACCAGGGTTAGCTCGGAGATAGGTGAGCCGGGACACTCAATGGCCACCGCCATAAACGCGAGAAAATTAGCAGCCTTTCACCGACTGGAGGCTTTTGGCTATCATGTCTACTAGTACCCTTCTGCCACATAATAAGTCGCTGTTCGATGCGCGCCTCTTTAAATTTACGTCAAACTATGTCGTGCCCTCCGTCAGTGTCTGGGGTCCCCAACTGTAGAGATGTGTGAACGGTACGATCTAGACGATGGGTGAGTGTTGACAACCAGACCAGTCTCGTACTAACCAAGGCTCTTTTCCCTCTGTCGCACAGCCACCTGTCAAACTTGCTTCAACCTTTTTCGGTCCGGCCGTCCGATGTCAAACTTTCTCCTAACTCTCCGCTGTCAGATCTAACCGAGATTACGCGCGACCGGAGATGAAGATCAGACGTATATGGAAAATGAACATTGTTGCATGATAAGTGGGTCTGGAGACGATTGGACGATAAGCAAGTCTTCTTCTTCAAGTCTGAGAATTTCGGTGGCGTCGGATCTGCCGGCTGTCGTTCTTTAAGTTTTCTGTCGCCCGTCGCGCGCCTACGACTGCCAAAATCATAGTGCACTCACACGACGCGCAAGTGAAGGGGAGTAAACAAAGTTTCGGATGTACCTGATATGGCAGGGCATCGCGCTATAAGACGACATCCAGGGTTAATCGCGACCCTGTGGGAAGGCTGCTTTGTTGCGAAAGAGTCAACCTCTGGGGCTGGACTCATTTACGCCCGTGGCACCTTGGCAGTGCGCCGAGCCATCAAATGAGCATATTTATCACGTTTAAACTCATCCTTCGGCCGACATAGAGAAAGAAGAATCTGAAGTGATCCGTGGCAAGGTCAACTACGATGTGGTCGCTAACATAGCATAGTCGACGACGATGAAAGACAGCCGGTAGAGTAATCCAACTTTTTACATTGTCTCGAAAGCAATTCAAGGGCTCGGAGTCAAGAAACCTCTAAAACTGCGGCGGGACTCCCGCGGCAATTCATTTTACTTAACTCGTTCTGGGCGGAGAACGATAATTCATTGTCTGCGAAACTCAGACGGGATCATAGGGTTTACAAGGTCCAGGCGAGACGCTTACGCACACAACAATTCGTTAGTAAAACATGAGGCAAGTCTATCAAATCCGTGGCACGCGGATGATGGAGACCAGTACATTGATGGACTAATTGCGCAGGCGTGAGAGAACAATTGTGAGAGAGGTCATGTGGAACGTACGACAGAAATAATTCCAATGATCCAGAACGCCCTTCCGACAGGGAGTGGCTCAGACCGGAATACGAGAGCATATACAATGCCACCGAGATTACCCATGCTTCCTACCAGGCCGCTCTGTCTCGAGCGTTAATTTCCGACTCAGTTACCCACACTTCGGCGGAGAACTCACTGTGAAACCATTTGAACCTCAGGGTTTGTTAGTCCAAATTTGACGGGAGTGGAGTTCGGACTCACAGGGATTACAATGGGGTACCAGGGAGAAGTTGACGCCGTTTGACACCTCTGTTGATATGGCAGTGATGACTATCATGCCAATTATTACGGCCACTATTTTTACAGTCAGTGTCATGCAACGGGCTGAGAAAGATGATTACTTGCAGGACGGGTGATCGTGGCTGTCGACATAGAGGCCAAGTCCGAGAGACAACAGTCCCTGAGTAACACCGAAGGATATCAAGAGATATTTTTTCCCGGGAACACCCAATCTCTGGTATGCTAAGTCGCCGAGATATCCACCTGCCCTTATATGTCAATATCTGGTAGAGAGAGCAGCCAGGGAAACTTACCCAAGGGCCGAGAGAAGATGTTCACGAAGCCAAAGACAGATGCAATCTATGTCAAGCGTTAGAATTTGAATGAAGGTCAGGTCGATCCACTCACGTATCCAGCCTTGGTTTGACCGAATGTCTCTGACTTGTAAAGCGAAAGAAGAATGTTTGCTAAATTGGCGTCCATACAGAGTTCGTTTCCAAGTGTCGTGAAGTACGCCAGAGCGGGAAGCCACGTAATAGGTGTGGAAACAATCTTCAACGCGAGCTTAGACGTGAGTGGTTCGTTGACCGCGTAATCTAATGGCGAAACTAGCGTACGCAAGAGCAGGAAATTGACGGAACGCTCGACGTGAAGGGGGAAATGACGCACTCGAATCCTTGATTGGTCCAACGGTCACTTGAATGTCTTCCGGATCACCTTTCTCGAGGTCGTCTTTGTTTTCGTCAGGAGAAACGTATATCTTCTCATCTTCAGGAATCGGTCCTGATATGGGGGAACCCTGCCGATGATGCGCGATTGCTTTGTGCCTCTCGCTCCATTTGCCAGCCGGATGGTCCGTTCCAAAGACGAAGACCAGTGTGGCAGCGAGGAGCATCAATGGCACAGGGACAATCACAAATGCTGCACGCCATGCAATTCTTGACGGGAGAGATGAAAGCAAGCCATTGTATAAAGCGATCATGATGACGAATGTGACCCCTCCGCCGGAGTTTCCCCACCCTGCCGCGAAAGCGTTCGCTATTAAAGTTGTGATCAGCTACTAGGTCAATATATTTAAGGAATATTCACCCCTCCCAACTACATTCTTGTCGAAGAACACAGTGGTCCATGCTTGGCATGTCACGAACGTTCCGCCCAAGATACCGATGAAGAAACGGATCATGTATAACCCAATGGCAGTGTGTGCAGTTCCGGCCAGCCCTGAAGGGATTGCCCCAAGGATGAGCAACCCAGCCATCACTTTCCGTGGACCATAACCTAGGATGCGGGTGAGACAGGGAAACACATCCTATCTTGATTAATACGGACGATCGACGAGAGGACCCGCAACGATGCGAACTACAAGTGTGGCACACAGTGAAGCCACATTCGAGTTTCCTATAGAATGATAGGAATCTAGCGATCATCGTTGATTCCCTCACTTACCGACTTGTGCAGAGGTTAACTGCAGATCTTGCTTGATGGCATCGGGAATGAGGGGCGCGAACGCAAACCACGACAGACTGTTTGCAGACAATGATATTGTTTCATGTGTGTGCAGTTATATGAACTTACAATGCCACAAAATATCCTATCCAAGCACTGGAATGCCCAGTCAGCCACAGTGACGACGAAATAGAGATAGATATGACAAACAGATGGAGGTTTCTTGAATACTGATTCTGGAGAGAAAAAAGGGGAAAGGACGAGCACTTCAGGTTGGTAGGGTTGATCACAACATTCCAGAGGTTGATTCTTCCCGGGCCAGGAGTGTTGGGTGTCGCCATCGTGGTTCGCTGACAACTCTGGTGGGACACTTCTCTATGGAATGTGGAGTGGTCATGCCCAGTTTTGTAACGTTCGCACTTCGTTTCGCCGATCGCCGAGACGGATAGAGCAATGATTCGATTGCGGACACCGATCACCCGAAGGGGTGGCGCATCGGAATTGATATCCAAAGACAAGGATGCTGTTTTACGACCACCTTCCTATCAATGGACCAGGAATTGCAGGTTGACTCGGCGATCTTGTTTACATTATTGGCTCGCTATCCATCGGACATTTCAGACATGTACAAGTGGAGGAGAGTGCCGATATTGTTGATCTGGACTTGTTGCGGTAGCATCTAAGGTGCACCACATTGCCCGCTGTATGTCCAAATGTCAGGTGTTCCTTGCAATACATCTGCGCAAGACAGTTTAACGAATCAAATTACTTTCGAGTTTGACAGTTACCTGTTTATCTATACCAACAGTTTCCAGAGTCCTGCCAAGCAGTCTTTTAACTGTGGAGGATAAGGCGTAAACTTGTGTCGCAAATTTAGTTCAAGTTGTTTGTCCGTAAGTGGCACGGCTCACGTAACGTTGTACGGTGCGCTGCAACCTCAGGGTGCGAACCCAACTTTGGGTGGGCCAGCTGACTCCCCGGACATCGTGACTACTTCCTCCAGTGGATATGGTCCTGGAAAGGCCCTTTTACACCCCTGCAGACCTTGCTGGTGTTGCTGGTCACGACGGTCAGCCCTATCCGAGCTGGCAACAGTCTACATCTCTTTTAATCTTTCCAGCCTTGGGATGCAATGTCTCCCACTGGTATCTTCATGATCTCCAAGGGTAAGCGCAGTAAACGATCAGATCCTGTGTATTCATTCCTCGTTTTCAATCGTAATAACATCAGTCTTCCAGGCACCCTCGCTCCGGCGTACGGTTGCATCC
Organism: Pulveroboletus cf. aberrans; assembly: GCA_038094155.1. NCBI lineage: Eukaryota > Fungi > Basidiomycota > Agaricomycetes > Boletales > Boletaceae > Pulveroboletus > Pulveroboletus cf. aberrans. Next base: position 4,546 of record JBBPTO010000981.1, on the reverse strand, counting down.
CAAACACTTACCGTTCTGAATCATACAGCAAGCTTACACTTAAGTCAACCATCATTTATCCGGTCCTCCCCAGTTTCATCGGAACGAAGAGTTGCAAATACTAGCAGAAAAGCAGTCTGCCTGTGACTACGATTGACCAGCCTGATCTTCTTTACGCCATGCACGCGTTCATAACGGTAGAATCAGGGAACGCGTCTCAGACTCTCAGTTGGGATTCTGCGGCATCGGAAAAAAGGGGAAACTTCGCCGCGAATTCCTCAACTTGCTCTCAGGAATGCCCCCACTCACCCAGCGACTCCAAACATTGTTTAATCGGCAGGTAATTGAATCATATATGCAACAGAGTGTGCAACGAGGCATACACATAGGTTGATCCAATGCGCGCACTGGTTCTGATCTTCTATTTTATGTGAGTCGAAGGGACGTAAAGCGCACACCCACCACTCGAAGTGATCTTTGGGCGCTCCACCTTGGTCGACTGGACGTTGTCCCGATTTTTAGTTCGAGCTCAGTGTTGTGGTGTGCGTAAGATCTATCATGATCGGTCAGTCCTTGTACCTTTCATGGACTCGACTTTCTAATTTTGGAAAATGGACAACTTCAACTCAAACATGCAGATAGATCGCGTTCTCTATACAGAAGTCGCCACAGGTCATTTTTTTCTGATCAAATCAAACTGCGAGATTCGCAACAGGATTTTCCCATATGTAAAGTTACAGGGGTAACAGTGTCTTGATAAATGCAAATGTTCTACAGGCAAGCCAGCATCCTCCGAGTTCAAGTCGGCACTACATCCAAAGTTATAGGTACAACCGCTCTAAATTTCATCCCCGCACGATGGTGAAATTCTCACTGTCGTTTTTCTCGCCAGTGTCAGTAATCACTCAGGAGGGAAAGTCAATCATGGTGGAATTGTTGGAGCAGGTCGACTTACAGGCAATGCTGTACAACCCAGTGGCAACATGTGGGACAACAATCTCAACTTTGCCCGCGAGAAGATCTACATCATCAGCCAGGGGTTTGACACCTAAGCCTGCTTAGCTTTGATGCCAAGGGAAACGGGCGAGACACCCACGGTACAGGGTCTGGGATAGCTCATGTTGAAGGTACATTAAGCCCCTAGCGTCGATAATTCTACCGGCAGGTGCATCATTAATATCCCTGCAAGTATCACGAATAAGCACAATGGAGAGGTGTGACGACATACCAAGTGACGTGATGGTGGGCCCCTACATGCCAAATGGTGTTCTCGTGAGGGTAAAGGATACGTGGTGTCCATATGACAGGCTTTTGCGATGGCACGGCCTGTGAAATAGGTAGCAAAACCACGAGCAAAATCGGAATGAAGAGGAGGGCAGAGATCATGATGTACGCAACGGGCTGGAAGAGCAATAAGGAAAACGACGAAAGAATGTCCGTATTTATACCCGGCTGCTATCGAGCAACGGCTTCCTGTTCCATGGCGTTATCGATGAACCATGAAATATCCAAACGACCTAGCCCTTCGTACGCGGGGGAGTCCGGCAGACCGCGGTGCAAATGAGTTCATGCGCACGGTCAGAGACGCATACCATTCCGAGCGTCATTTCGTACGAAGCCATGAGGTACCAAGCATTGTTTCAGATTTGAAGCACGACAACTATTTGCTCCGCCCACATTTGAAGATCTGACACCTCACCAGATCTTGGTTGCCCGCGAGAAGGTCATACTACTATTAGCCGGTTGACACGCTGAATATGTCTGGTATTCTGTCGCAAGCCCAGTAGGTCGCACGATCTTTGAATCGTTTGGAACCGGGAGACTTGAAGACCATGTTAAAAATTAACGATGCCACTGGGTGAGTGACGACTGGGGGAAGGTATCCTGCGATCCCTCTGATAGTAATCGGAGGCGTCGAGAGCAGGCGTGATGGAGAGCATGCAGGTTGAGGACCAATCGAGGATTCTGCGCTATATAAGCCCATCGAAAATGACGGAAGGTTCAGGTCTAAGTCGGTGCCCTGGTCGTCATTGTCGCCACCGTCGTCGTGAATACCCCGAACTTGAAGATGCGAAGGTTTGATAGCATGCGGAGCTTCTGTGGGTTCGAGATCCGACAGAAAATCGACAGCCCTTGGTCTGGCTTGCCTGGCAGCTTGTGCCCCGACTGCTGGACAATTTCATGCTGATGAGTCAGCGACCGTGTTGGTCTCTACAGAAGAGGCCGATGGGTTATTTTCCTGGTCAATCAAACACAGAGTCGGAGTGATTCGCAGCAGGATCTTATAAATGACGAAGTTACAACGGGTGACTAGTTGACTCCTCCAACTCGGTCAAGGTCACCGGGGAAGTGAAGATTTATTCATTTCGAGGGTAATCGCAATCTCAGTGGTTGGTGGCGATTCAAATGGTGTGTCAGTGGTTCGAAACTGAAACAACAAGGTGCGTTTTTTTGAAGGAACGATGTTTACAGTCAGTGACGTACATGGGTGTGACCGCTCTGAATTTCAATCTGAGACGATCGCAAACCTCTCACTGTCGTTTCCAGAGTTACCAATCACTGAAGATTTACGGGAGAGTGAGTCAATCATTGCAGAGTTGGTGACTTACGGACGATCCGCTAAAACCCAGTGGCAACGTTCGGGACGACAATCTCGACTCTGCTCTTGAAAAGACTGAAATTATCAGCCAAGGGCCCGTGATTATCTGTAGCCTGCTCAGCTCTGATGCTAAGAGAAATGAGGGAGACCCCCACCGTACAGGATCTGGTCGTCTTTTTCGAGGTATATCTTGCCTACAGGGTCAAAAAATCCACTCACATGTGCACCGTCAGTATCCCTGCAAATGTTTGAACAAGGACAGCAGAAAGGTGTGACGACATACCAAGTGACGTTATATTGGGCTCCTGCAAATGGTGTGCTCGTAAGGGTAAAGGATTCGTGGGGTCCATAAGGCAGGTTCTTCGAAGGGCGTGGCCTGGGAAAGAGGTAGCAACACCATAATCGAAATCAGAGAGGGGAGATCATGATGTATGCAACAAGCTGAAGAGTAATAGGGAAAACAACGAAATGAGGTCCGTATTTATGCCCGGCTGTCAACGAGAAAGGGCTTCCTGGCACATGGTGTGATTGATGAACCATGTGCAGAATGAGATGTGCAAACGGCCTAGTTCGTCGTGCGCGCGAGTCCAGCAAAATGTGCACCCGCAGAATTAGAGCCGTATACCGTTCTGAATGTCATTTCAACTCGCTAAACATGACAACCATCATAGCCGGGGTTACAGAGTGTTGTTTCGGATTTGAGGCACGACGACTAGTATTCGATCTAGTCACCTCTGACATCTAACCTTGGTCGCGCAGCCTGAAGACAACGGCAAGCCCCATCAGATCAGAGACAGCCATGGGTCGAAAGTCATACTGGTGCGACGTGCTCAAGGTATCTGGTCTTCGTCGCATGTCTAGCAGGTCACGTGATCATTAAATCATTTCAAGTTGGCATTGAGAGATTTGAAGACCACATCAAAAATTGATGATGCCACTGCATGGGCGACGACTAGGGGAAGGGATCCCGCGAGACTCGGTGGAGAGAACGATACGGACCACTTCCCCACGGGGGTGGGCAACGCGTGCGAAGCAGGCAGAACGTTTACGTAAGCAACAATCACCCTATTTTAGAGAAATTGGCACAGGATTTAGTCTACGCGTGAGAAGCTTGGTGGCGCGCCTCGCAGCCTCCACAAGACGCGTGGTAGTCATACTCACTCTCTTTTGCACCCGCCCACCGCTCCCACTCACAGGCTGCTCCCTCGCCTCCGTCACAACCTCACCTCGTCCGACGCTGCTTTACTGGACCCCCGTCCGCTCGCGCTCAGCCGTTCGGCGCCCAGCCCGCCCTCACAGCGCACTCGCCCCGACGGTTCCAGACCCAGCTTCGGGCCGGAAAAAGCCTTCGGCTTTTCGCCCAAACCTCTCACTAGTTGCACGCTCATGTACATACGCATCCCGCGCCTACACCGTTCCTTACCCTATCTCTACCTGAGCAACCATAGCTCGATACGCATAGACGGAACATCTGCCTATATCATGGCAAACAAAGACTATTGTACTTGAAAGAAAGTGTAAATTATACAGTAAAATATAATATGAGGCTCTGAGGTAAATAATCTGTGGGTAAAACTGATAATTAGGCAGTTGATTCTACTGGTTATCACTGGCAGTGTCAAACTCGTCCTCAAGGCTGTTGCCACCACTATCTGAAGGGCGAAAATCAACTTCTCCAGCTACCGCCTCCCCCCCTGGCATGCGCATTGTGACGATAGACAAGACATCGAGAAGCTCCTTCTTGGATCGCATATGAGACTTCTTCGGGATATTTTTCTCGTTGCGCAGTCGCCAGTGCAGCTCGATTTGACCGCAGAGTGCAGGATTCGACATTTCTGCTAACTTGTGGTGATCTGTGACCAGATCGATGGTAGAGTAGTGAGTTTCAGCTTGCGCTGCTTTTGCTGCACGTTCTTGTCGTACAGCTGCTACCTTCTCCCTTCCACGCTCGATCAGCATTTCGCATCT
>JBBPTO010000980.1:0-19941 GCA_038094155.1 Pulveroboletus cf. aberrans | reverse complement strand
TCTCCGCCCTCTACGAGGCAATCCGAGTCGCTTTTTTTTATTCAACGTCTTCGCACCACCGTGACCGAGGGCGATCGGTAACGAGGTACGCCGGACACGCCTGTACCGGGATCGCAGCATACACGGACACATTTTCTGATAAGCTTCGAACAGTCCGAGATGCGTCCCCCGCCATCTCGCCAACGTCCGTCTGTCAGGAGGTCGCTAACGCGACTGAGTTCGTCGACTTGGTCCCGAGATCTTGGCTGGGGCCAAGTCATCGCCCGGCCCGTGCGCACTGCGCGAGATCCCCGCGCGACGATTATGGAAAGCTGAATCACGTTACGATGACAGGTCCAAGGTTCGCGTTACTCGTCGTCACGCGCGCGCCAAAACGTTCGTAATGCGTTTCGGCAGTCCGGCCTTAGGCTCGATTCAGACTCGGTGCGATCCCCAAATCTAGCGGCGCAACACTTGACGGTAATCGGGTAACTGCCATCTCCTTGTTCTGTCCTCAGATGGGGTTCGGTTGCGATGCATTGCGCACTTGTAATGCATGATGTGGCGCTGGGAACACGGCACGCAGCGTGACAAACGGGTGACTTTTCTTTCGAGAATATTTGTTCATAATGATCGTCGCTCGGCTAATGACCGTGCGTACAGGAGTATTCGGTCGAACCGATCTCAGATGCGACTTGTTCTAGTCGTCCCCGAGTCAACTCGATATACAAGGATACATTAATATTGCACTACTGAGCGATGGGGAGTTATCAGGTAAGAGTTGTGACCCCCCAGAGATATCGAAGACACCTATAATTCCACGCATCACTCACAATACCCCACCCGGGTACGACCCGAAGCACTCAGAACTGATCCCATCGGAAGTTCTGGAGCAGGCGTTCCGAGACAGCTTTATTACCCCCGCGGCGTGACTGAAGTTGGCAAAGAACGTTGCCTCCGGTTTGTTGTACGATGCGCGAATGCCGGCCACCGATGAACGGTGTCAATCTGAGGAAGTTTTTCTGTCATACTGGGCGGGGAGATAAGGTCGTGATCCGTTGAGATTTTGAGTTTGTCAAAGTTGACGTCCGGATTGCCTTAACGGACATGTGCGAGACTCAGATGTACGACAGGAGATGCGGCCTCGGCGACGACACTGATTCAATCTACGTGGACACCTTGGTGGACGCGAAGAAATCCTTGCTTTGCTGTCGCGTTATTATCACAACACGAACTTGATCGTGCGTGGGGCGGTGGCGGACAGGGGGTGGAAAAAGATGAGGTTCGGCGTACCTGTCGCCAACGACTGCGAATGCGCTCAGCGACGAAATTTGTTCGTTGACCTTACATTTCGAGTTGGTGACCGTGTGAGCGTCTGTCAGCGTACAGGCTCCCATCGACTGTCAGGGCGACGTGCGTGATCTTGAGCAGATCTGCCTGGAAGTCCGCGGAAGATTCACGACTGCGACGCGTCCCACATGGATATCTTGCGATGTGGACGGAGTCGGAGCAGTCGGGATGATCAGCGTAAACTTGATCTGGGGCGGTGGGATGTGGCGAAATGGACCAGAACTCCGCCGCTTTATTGATATTGCGTGATTTAGTGGGACGGAGAACAAACGATGCATCTCACCGTTATGATTGAGTGGACGGCGCATTGGGGGTCGTGGAGCGGGCTGTGATGTGGTCGCAAACGCGAGTGGCATCAGCATGTGGAGATGGCGCAGAATGCGGGAAGATCTGGAAATGTGGCAAGCGAAAAGCGAATCTGAGGGAGCACATGGACGCGAGGCACGCACGCACTGAGGACAAGCAACGAGTGAGAGCGCGTGTTGAGAGCGGGTCAATCAGGGAGAAGAGGAATGGCGACTGAAATCCGCCAACGTGGCTGGTGAGGAACTTTGGCGGATCACAAGCATGGTAGATTGCACCGAATGAGAGGAGAGGCGTAAGCAAGACTTAGTAATTGAACTGGTATGCCCTGTGCCGCGCTAGAGACGTCTGTCGTACGTTGTGAGTGGGGGGTTCGAAGAAGCATAGTAGCTGGATGAGTTTCCGAAGATCTGGGACACACATATAGCAAGATCTGGGGGAAACAAGGAGAAGATAGAACACGATGCAGAGTGCAACTAGCTGATAGTTTTAATGTCCGACGAGTTGACCAGTCTGCGAGGCCATCAGTGGGCCAGGTCGATACATATGCACAATGAGTGGGGTGGGTCGATGAAACAAATAGTGATGATTATCGTGGTGAAATTGTGACAGGCGGGGAAGCAAGAGAGAAGACGGACGGTACGAATGAGCCGGATGCATCAGATGGATGGCATCGGAGAAAGGTGGCGAAAAAAATATATTCACAACAGAGTACAGTTGCGGAGCGCAGGCGAGGGGACAGGGTCAGACCACGCCCAAAGATAGAACGGGGGGGTGTGCAGCGACAAATGGGTCGCAGCTGCGGGCAGGCCGCCGGACCACAGGCTGGGCCAGGCTGCAAGGAAGGGTTAAATTTGGAGCTGGCAGGGGTCTGCCTCCGCATCCGTGCTCGTTAGTGGCCAGTTGGACGAGGGAGCACCGGGAGAGTATCCCAAATAGGCAAGTTATCCGGCGGGATGGTGAATCGCTCTGAGAAGCGTGACATAAAAGGGAATAAAGAATGGGTGGACCCAAGTATTTTCCGTGCTTACTAAAAAAGCTGGAATGGAAATGACGGTAAGGGTTTATGTACGCATGGGGTGCCTAAGATTGGGTTCGTTCAGATCCAGCGTGTCTCCTCCCTTTTCCCTCCTCGAGACGCTCGCCCCGAATGGCCCAATCAGATCCTCGTCCCATCTTTATAACCTCCTCCCCGCTCCTCCTTCCTCTCCCTCGTCCCCGCCCTCCTTCACCCTCCTCACCCTCCTCCACCGCGCCGTTCCTCCCCGATCACCCTTGATGTCCTTGGATCACTTCCCCATGTTTTCCGAACGTCGTTTTCAACCCAGCGAGAGGTCCTCTTACGCGACTCACGATCACCTCCTTCCGTCTTCATCCTCATGGTCCTACTCTTCCAGGGCCTCTCCCGACGCCACCACCCCCTTCCCGCAGCAGCTTCCATCCTCCTGGAACGCACCCCAGTACTCCTCCTGGTCCTCCCCGTCCGTCTCTTACTCATCCCCCTCGCCCCCCTCTCCTCCGCCGTACGTCGCCCTAAGTTCAGGTTACCGTCACACAGCATTTACGCTCTTCCATCACACCGATTACCAACCATCGTCCTCTCGCTCCCTCGTCTCTTCAATCCATCCTACCTCCTTGTCCTCGGCCCGCTCCGCTCAAAATGGTTTATCCTCCATTGCTTCCGACCCAAAGTATGACTCTCATCCGTGGGGCGATGGGCTCTACACTATCGATGATCCGGAAACCGCATCAAACTCCGAACGGCCTGCAAGCAGTGTGGCTCCTTCCCCTTCGGCACGCGCTTCTTCCATCGTCTCTTCTACCAGCATCCCCCCCGTCAAGGTAGAGCCCGAGGACTCTGTCGCCGCTGACTGCTTCGTCATGGAGTTTTCTGCCCCGACCCCTGCTGCCCAGGCCAGCAGCTCTCTCGCTCCCCCGACAGAGGTTCCGCTTCGTGCCACACAAGCTAGCAAAGCCATGCGTAAGATGATGGGTGTCTTCCGCCTCAATCCCTTTTCCATGCATGAAAGCAGCGGTCAACCTACCACTACGTGGTCCGGCGAGGAGGCTGGTCCGCTCGAGGAGGAACCCCAGATGTTTGAATTTCAGTTGGATTTGCCTGGCTACGAACGTGCGGTCAGCGAGCCGCTGCAACCGCAGCCTGCTCCCTCAAACAAAGCAGACGCGGACTTCGATGACTCCGGCAATTGGACGGAATGTAATGAGCCGACATTGAATTACTCTACCGCCTCCCACGCTGGCTGGCTCGGAAATAACTCCCCGGCGTCTTATACACTACCTTCCCTACGACCCTACAGCCCGCATCCTCCGTTTCATTCGCCGTCGCCCTGTTCACTCTCGCCCCGCAGGACTTCTCTGGATCATACTTCGTCAGAAGTAAGCTCGCTCTGGCGTTCCTGATAGAATTCCGAGTCCCATTGATCACTTTGTGTAGTACGCATCTTCATATACGCTACCTTTGCCGAGTAGCTGCGCTACTTCCATCGACAATCTGCCCCCCATTTCGACGATGGCCCGTCGGTGGTCGAGCACGACAAACCTCCAACATCCCTTCATGATCTAGATTCGCAGCACTCCCCCGGTCCACCGTTACAATAGATCATTGTCGTCAAAAGCATTCTCGTCGCAGTCATACGTTGTATTATTGTACCACCGTTTCAGACGCGTTACTCTGCCTTGCGGTGCTTTTCTTTTCTTTTTCGACGCAATTGTTACCCCTCGTCTTGCTATCTTGCTCTGGTCTTCTTGGGTCCTCTTTCAATTATGGACAAGTCCGATATTGCTTGCTCAACAGGTTGGATGGCATGTAGTATAGAACAAATCATTCCTACATTACATACGTATTATATCACATCTTGCATACCACTGTGGCGCCGTATTGGCATTCCAACTCACAAATACCCTCAGTCACACCACTCTCAGATCTCATCCCTCTGGCACGCCACGAACCGAATTTCGTTTCGCGTCATTTCAGGCTTGTTTTCTCTTGTCCTGCTAGGGGATACGCAACACAATAATCCACTCGGTCAGATTAACTGGCAGGATAACGTAAGCAAATCTCAAACCCCGTATGATATGGATACTATCACGTTGCACATAGACAAAGGCATGTTGTATCGGCGGGTATCCGAGCGTGAAGGGGACGTTGTACGCATTGTGGAGTTGACCTGGATCGTGCATGGAAGTTCTTCCATGTGTGACGGATTAGTAGTCGTCGCACGACACGCCCACGGCAGAAAGATACCGTCACCGCATCAGATCGCTGCCGCCTTGACAGGCCGTACAGGTATACACAGCTTCGCCGCTTGCGAGGGCCAAAATACGCCATCCAAAGGGTCAACCTGAGACTCGAGGGCCCCGGGCGTTCGAGACCGCGGCGAGGTTTGTCAGCACGGGCCTGAGGGAACCGGATTCGTTTCCTGTGCCGGGCGTGGATCTCTTCCCTTCGAACGGCGTTCGGCAGGGTTCAAGTTGGCGAGATCGACGGGATAATTATCGCCGCGTGCGTCCAATTCGAAATCGAGCGACGTAAAAGGACGCAACGGGGTAACTCGATGGGGGGGTACGATGCCAGCAAGACGTATCTCCACGAAGAAAAGACTACGAAACGTTGGCGGCGCGTCGCCAACCATCTAGCTGATTGAGGATTTAATTTCGTTTGGTTTCCCTTCGAGAGGGTCGACACGCCATGCGGACGTGCATGTCACCAGGCACTACTAGCTCGTGAGGCTCAGAGCGTCTTCGGAATGATTTAATTTACAAGGCCCTTTCATAAGTTCGTCAGACCGCCGGACGCGCAAGCGAGGGGCACTTTCGGATTCTTCAGGCTGTTGATTTACGAAAACCCCGTTTTTTTTTCTCTCGTTGCCATCATCATACATCAAACACACGGTGCTACTACGTCGACGTCGACGTGACGTTACCGCGCCGCGATTCGCCGCAAGGGCCGTTGGCTCGCCGCAGACGCTGGAGGATCGTGGCCAAAAGGAGAACCGAGAAAAAAAAGTGTTACTCCTGTCTCGTCGGTCACCGATCAGAGCACTTCGGCTATCTGGATGACCGAGGGCGACTAACACGGTCGTCGTTGACACCCACATGGTGTTGACATGTGGCCATATGGTACGGTCTTGATGGCGGTGATAGCTAGGCATCGCATTTCTTCAAGGGCCTTGTTTGAGTCTTGGACGCGGAGGGAAGCCGGGTTTTCGTTCAAGGAACCAAAGATATAGAAATTTCAGCCCGTGGGTCAAGAGTCATTCATGCTGCTGAGGTGGTATGACCTATGTTGACGTGGAATACAACTTTGCACGTTCGACCCCTCCGTCATGTGAGTGGTCTGGTGATCTTGATGGTGCCGGGAAGGTATGCATCACGCGACCATACCTTAATCACAAATCACAGGGAGTATCGTGCCCCCGCATACCGACAAATGACAAAACTTAAAATAATAATTACCTCATACTGGGCAAGGTATCGCTGGACGACGATAGGGTCTGATGCAGTTCGGGTCCGAGAAAATCACCGCCGAAAATTCAAATGAACGGAGTAGAGATCGCCATGTGGGTATGCGCGCGCGACGCCAGGGGAGGCACACTGCTATTCAGCAGTTCAAATCCGACATTGTTGCGTACTAGTTACCTCCTGTTCTCGATCGGGATCGTTTGAAATCCTGGGAGACAGTTCCAGACCATCCGCGCTACCGGAGAGACTGGGAACGGCGCGAACATCGAGTCAGCGCTGCATGCTAGCAAAACCATTGGCCGCCATCTGGATCGCCATGTATTCGAAGGTGCGGCCGCCGTGCCACATAGTTTCATTATCAAGTTTTAACACATCGCCACCGGTGGGAGGGCGAACAAGGATGCATCTACTCGTCGTCAACTACTGATGGGAAAGGGAAGTTCGCCCAGTTCGGACACTTGGGTGGGAAAGAAGAAAAAGGTACCTTGGGTAAGGTGTCGGTGCGGGTCCCTCGAGCCCCATGGTCGGGTCAGTGCGAATGTTCTCGCACCGACGTCCATAAATGTGATCGGAAGTATTCTCGAAAGACACCATGATACATTGAAGACAGGTTATGGATGCTCCCCTTTCACAAATCACTTACTCCGCCCCCGTAGATCGCACTCGATTCCTTTTTTCCCCCGGCAGTGATGAGGCGTAACACCCTGTAGAGCGATTACTGTATATCATCGATCTCCGACGTCCGTAAACTGCAGTCAAATACTCGCAGATAAGATGGTACGAAGCTAATTGCTTCATCATACTTACGCTTCGAGCCCACAACAATCCGAATTACTGCTGGACATGCATGCGAGTTACTTGTGGAATACCATCGTTCAACATACCTTGAACCCGGTTTCTTATTGCTATGATCATGTCGCGGACGCAATGTTAGGAAACAGACTATATCGCCGACCGGCGCAACCCAGGGATTTGGCGATAAGCGCCACAGTTGATGTTCATAGAGTCGAACCTGCAAAATGACGTCACGAAGTTCGCAATTTGCCCTTTGGTAGCGTACAACGTGTTCGGCGAAGCATGTAAAGCACGTTGCACGCTTGGAAATCGTCCACTGTACTCACGTAGATGGCGCACGGATCTTGTCTTTCGTTGCCAAGAGGCGGAACATTCCGTAGAGCGATTACTGGAAATTTTATCTGTAAATGGGGATATTGAACGCTTTGACATTGGAGAGCATGAAGTTGATCACCCTCGTATTTCACTTCACGAGACATCAAGTGGAATGAATTTCGAACTCGCAAACTGTCCAAATTGGCGTCTGCTAGGTTCAGACACGCACGAGGCCTGTTCCTGGAGCTCCATCGGTTAACAATGCTCCATCGTTGCCATCATCGTGCCACCGACGCAATGCTAGGAAAACAGCCCCAACAGCCCGGCTATACGCACCACAGTTCATATCTATGGTATGGAAGCTGCGGAATGTCGTCAACGAAGTTCGTTATCTGCTCCATGGTGATATACACCGCCGCGTGGGACGAGGCATCCGAAACGCTGGTGATGTGAGTGGAAGGAGTCAGCATTAGTTCGTACGCAAGACAGCGTAGAGGTGTGACCCTACCTTTCTCCCAAAAATAAAAAGCACCTGGTACGTTCTCGTCAAAACATACCACACGCACGGAGGGCGTCACCGAGGAATTGATCGGAACTAGTACGCCACGCGGGGGGTACGAGCCATCTCGCGGCAGGTAAGATTCGATTGAGGAAGAAGCTCCATCAAAAATGTAACTTTAGATGGATCAGAAAGAAGAGCGGAGCGGCGCTTTTACGACCTTAGGGGATGTGACGAGCATATCTTCCTGGCAGTTTTAGTTTGACCCTGCTGGTTAGCACGGAACTGTCATGTCCAAATCGTCTCACGGATCAACAGGATGAGGCCACTTAGCTGAAGAATGGTTGGCAGCGTTACTGTCCCAGCCAGACGAGGTGGACCTGCAGTGAACCACCTTGAAATACTTCGTTTTCATCCGTTTGTCACTGCATGACGATAATACGCACCGGATCTTGGTCGTGCGACCTGATGTGACGAAATGTGGTGTGATCCCACTGACGCTGCAATTAGGAAGTCGGCGTACAATGACGACGTGTTAGTAGGGCGTTTCTCCGCACTGCAAGAACGTTCGAGACTCTCCAAAGGGTATTCATTTCTTCCTGTTGTGCGGAAGTACGGGAGGTGTCGTCGGAGGCGAATTTTGTGCGGACATTTCGAACTCATCTCTTGCCAGCATTTCCGTACGAGGAATTTTTTTAAAACGTCCGGTGTGCGATCATCGCACGGATGCTACTTGGTTTAGACAAAGATAATAGAACGTGACGAACTTGAAGTAGGGCGGCCCCAGTCACCAGTAATGCTATGGGTCTGCCTAAATAGCGAAAGATGTGAGTAAGAACTGATAATTGTACTCATCATAGTTTTGCACTGGTAACAGACAACTCATGATTGGTGATCATTAAGAGGGGGGAAAAGGCTTTCTAGCAAACCTGAATGTGGTGGGTAGGACCAAAGACTATATTTAAAACGCGCGGAGTCCGAGTTCGTTTTTCTAGGGGAACATTGTTCTTGCTCGTGTTCGCGGTGTGGGAACTGTGCCTTGCTAATGGAAACCATCAGTGGCAATGAACTTGAACCATTCAATGGCACTGTCCAGAGATCACTGATTGAGTGTCAACTCCAGCCTGCTCTGTTGACGTGCACGCGCGACAAGGTTCATTAGGCTGCTGCAAGGCCATGCAGGGAAGACAAAATTTTGAGCAAACCCCCTTCGACGGTATTGCGGATCGCGGGGGACTACAAACTAGGTTTCCCTGAGTCGTTTGCGCATTCGCTTCACGAAGTTGTCGACGCACGCCCCTCGCTCCTGTGGTCGCTCAACTGAGGTCCGCTATTATTTGAACCGTCAGAATGACTCGCGAAATCACCGAAACATGTCGCGTTACATATCGACCGTTTCATTCAGGATAGAGGTATGATTTGTGCAGGATAGACTTTGACCTGTGAGAGCGCTCTGAGTCTGTGTCGTGTGTAGCCGGGCTTGTTTTCCTGCGGTGCCACGGACCGACTGCCGGCATTGTTGCTAAAAAGGCAAGTCGTCCACGCGCAAATGCCCACGCGACTGCCACGAGAGCCGAGAAGTGTCAGACAACCACGCGAGCGTCGAGATCAGCCGCACTCTAACAGAGCAGGCTCATAACTCCTCGTCCTCTCTCTGTATCTCCACTCATCGCACACGCAGTTTCTCTGCGATTTTATCCATTAAAACCTGCGCTTATGCTCAACAACAACGAGTACGCCCACGGCAGACGGAGAAGCGTCGACGTGGGCGGTTTAGCGCTCGCACTCGACAACCAGGGTATGGGTCATGGCTGGGGCGGCTGGGACCAGGTGCAGGATGGAGGGACTCGGTGCGCTCTCTCTTTTTTTTTTGTCCATTCCCCTTCTTATCCATCGCCCTAGCTACGCCGAGTTGCTTTCTGAGATGTATAACCACACCCAGTCGACCGTCGTCCACCACGATACCGATCCGTACGGCTGCATCTACACACCCTTTTCCCACACCACTCAAGCATGTCTTCTAGCTCGCCGATTGAGATCCCTCAAGAAACTCGCAAACGCTTGATCTACGGGCTCGATAGCTGGCACTTTGAACCTCATAAACTACCCGAAGAAGAGGTCTTGTTCTGCGCGCAGATTTTGTTCGAGAGTTTGTTTCAGATAGAGAACATGCAACGTGACACGGGGATTTCTCTCGGTTGGGGTTCCATGTGCCTTGTTACGTTTCATGCGCCACCTCATGCATTGCTGACACAGATGACATATCAATCTTCCTGAAGCACCTCCGGCGTTTATACTGCGGACGCAACTCTTATCATAATTTTCAACATGCATTGGACGTCCTGCAAGCATGTCAAGCCTTTCTCCGTGCAGCAGAAGTCGTCCCACCAACCACCAACCTCTGCCGCGATGTTCCTCCATGGCGGCCACACAAGAGAGAAGACCAACTGGTTTCCAGCCTCGACAACATGGACCTCTTTGCGCTCTTTATCGCGGCTATCGGCCATGACGTTGGTCATCCTGGCTTCTCCAACTTGTTCATGGTCAGTCTACCGCATGTCGAAACTTTCCGTCGTTGACGCTCTCCAAGAAAAACGCAGACGCGCCGCTGTCAGCTGTTTTTGACGGGCAATCGGCTCTCGAGCACATGCATTATACGATCCTCATCCAAGTTATGCGCCACCACGGGCTTTGCAGTCTGCTCGATCGACCAAACGGACAAGCGTTCCGAAAATCCCTTGCCGGCATCGTTCTCGCAACCGATATGGGCGTCCACTTTGATTTCATGACAAACTTTGGGCGTCTTGTAGCTGGCAAGGACTGCCCTCTAAGCCACCGCAAATTGTTACTATGTCAAGCCCTGCTCAAGTGCGCCGATATCAGTAATCCCGTATGTTCCCGCGATTGCTTCGGGAAACGTTTCACTTACACATGTTTCAGAGTCGACCACCCGGAGTTTCGCACTATTGGGCCAATGCGTTGATGGCGGAATGGAATTGCCAGGCATCACTGGAAAGACTATGGCAGCTGCCGCCTTCAATAAAGCCCTCAGAGACTCCTCTCGCTCAAGTTCGAGGGCAGATTTTCTTCATTAGCAGTTTTGCCAAGCCACTCCTTGAAATAACAGCTCAAGGCATCCCAGGTCAGAGACAATACCGTGTTGTTCGACTGCCTTGTTCTGACTCGGTTCTCAGAGATGCAGCAGTTCGCCGATCAATGTGCATCAAATCTCGCCATGTGGGAGGCCCTCGAATTGACGTCCACGAACGAAATCCCACCCCCATCTCCACAGCCGACCGCACCCGCACGATCTCCAGCAGATTTTCTCACATCCTTCCCTCTCACATTACCCACCTTTGTCCTAAGTAACCAGGACGATCTTCAGTCTGCCGGGGAATGGCATACATACTTGCCATCCTCTCCCTCGTCATCTTCATCATCCGAAGCGATGCCTGACAATCCCCTCGGGGATCAGCTTTCCCCACCTGCATCGCCATCACCATACATTGGTTCCCCACCATTCGTGCTTGCCACACGGTCTTCGTCATCCAGCCTCCGCACAAATTCCTCTACTAGCGAAGCAACTGCAGTGATGCGTGCCGCCTACGAAGCCGGCGTCCGCAAGAAACGCAGCTTCTACAACCGGCGTTCGTGGACGGCGGACCTGAGTCCCGTGTCCTCAATGGCGAACCTGCACGCCACTCTTCCCAAGGGGATCGTGTCCAATACTGCGCATATCGATGCGCCAAATTCCCCATTCGCCACTACCCTCGGCGAGGGACGACCGCCTTGTGCGATCAGCCCGGTGCAATGACAGCGGGCGAAAATGTGTCACAATCTCGAGATTTACAGATCGGATGTTGGGATTAATCGATGGGGACGAGTCTCGCCATACATCCAAACGCATGCTGCGTAGACTACCTCGATCTATCCATGATCGGGAGAGGGTTGTGCCACTTTCTGTTTTGACGCTTCTAATTTAATCCCCAGGCATATTTTTCTTCGTCGTTTGCAGCATCATGACACTTTCGGTTTCTCCTCTGTTGTTTTGCATAGCAAGCTTGCCTTTTCTCCTTGACCCATTACGCCAATGTATCATTGCCAAACGCTTAATGATAAAGTATTATTAGCATGACTGCCTTCACTATCCATGTGCAATATGAAGCAGAGACACAACGACCAACAATGCTAGCGAGGTCACGGGTCCATGAGAGGAAGACGTGCTCGGTCAGGCAGCTCTCCTTTCCACCGCCTCCAAAAACTGTAGGAGCACGGCGATGACTTCGCCCGGTGTCCCCTGTTGTACCCAATGTCCCGCACCTTCGATCAGTACGAAATCGTCCTTCTCCATCCTAAAGAGACGTTTCATCTTCTCCACGGCGCTGGGCATTTGGCACATTCCCCAGTCCCGTGCGCCTTCCGCCCCGAGAGCGCGACAAGTTCGTTCGCCCGCTCCGCAGGCGGTGGCAAGAGCGCAGACCGATAGTAATTCAGCCCACCCTGAAAGCCAGTGCGCGCAAACTCGTACGCATATACCCTCCCAGCGTCGGCATCCTCCGATGGCCAGATAAAGTGCGGATGGCAGGTTGCCATGCTGCTCGATGAGCTGCCGCACGCACTCGTGTGCCGGCATGACGTCGTATTCTGGAAGCGTGGCCAGATCGCGTGCGATCGTGTCGATCGTCGGAGATGGATTGGATGCACGAGGAGCGGACGCGCCGCGTTGCCGTCCCATGCACCGTTCTTCGTGTAATGATGCCTGCCCAGGAAGTGGTAGAGACCTCCCTGATGGTCTCCAAGCATGTCTGCGTTGGCATCGCGGGTAGAGAAGTAACCGGTGTAGTGCTTCTAGGGCGGAGTGAGAGCTGCGAGGGCCGTGGAAATGGCTTGTGCGAATTCGGAGGAGTTTTCCCTGGAGATTCGCGGTATCACGATTTGCGGAATGGGGACGGTGTGGCTGTTCCACCTTGCGAAAGGGGGACTCATAAAGACAACGGATCGGAAGAGATCTGGATAGGCGGTGATGCAGTGGCCCGCTCTGATGGATCCAAAATCGTGGCCTACGAGGAGGGTGATATAATCGTGCCTGAGGGATTTGACAAGGGAGCAAATATGCTCCACGATGCTAAGGGCATGGAACGGGGCCGTAATACTAGGCTGGATCTGTTTAGGAGTCCAGCCATACTGCGTGACGACGGGATCGAATCCTCACATGTCTGGTGCGACGACATGATACCCCCCACAGGTCGCAGAAAGGGAGACCAGAACCTTGCGCTATGAACATGCGAGCTCTGGGAAGCCGCAGAACAGCAGGACCAAGGGAAGCGACACGGGCTCGCTTGCAGCGGCGGGGAACGCGCCTCGATTAGGTGGTTTCGTAATGGAGAAGGTGTAGATCCACGACTACAAGGAGTGCTGGTATGTAGTGGGTCCGTTTGGAGCCGTGGAAGATTCGGAGTCAGCTCTGCCCCCGGATATACTTGGACCTCGGCCTCCGATGGTGAAAACATCCGGGGTTCACATGTGGGTATTTGAAACAAATCGGATTATCGGAAAGCCTGGATTTAACGTTAAACGCGTTCATATCTAACCATCTTTCGAACGCACAATTCAGACTGCAAGGCAAGAATGGATCCAGTACGTACAGAAGCAGGCAGGCCAAGGGCCCGTGTCTAGCGTATACTGACAGATAGACCGCAGGATAAGGTTCTGGACCATGGACCCTTGGTGGCCAGAAAGTCTACAGCATCACCGACTGGTGCTCGCGGTTGGCAATAAGGCCTGCTTGCTTAACCCACCATCAGCGGGTCTCAGAGCCAATCTTTAGGGCAGTGACAGCTCAAGGGGCCGGAATATATGTGGGACGACATGTGACAGTCACGCGCCCTGATACCCCACCGAGTCTATTCGAGGGAACGAGGACACGGCATGCTCAAGCTCGTGTCAAAGTACATAACGCGAGCTGCTGAGCACGCTGGTGGGGTTCTGGGCTTCAGTTCGGGGATTCCAGACCATTGTGGGTTGGGCTGAGCCGGTGAGAGTGCTCCGAAGTGCGATGCACGGCAAAGAAACCCGCCCCAGCTCCAAACAAGCGGTGTCCAGACGACGGGGGCGTGGCGATCAACCATGCAATCAAATTACGTATCCGAATTAGGAAGGTAACACCTCGGCGGTTGTTTGGATCTGTTTGTCACACCCTCAGCCCAGAATGGACTACTTAAACTCTCCTTGTCAGGTCGTCGTTCTTCTCCCCATCTTCACCCCCACCGTCGACGACACTCCCCACGCCCCTTCAGTACAAAAGTACGTATTTTCGCACACCTGGCGGTATCCCTTCCAGGTTGCTCATTCCTCTCCTTTAGCCTCCTGCTTTTGGTCCCTCGCAATGTGTGGCATCTTCGGTTACTGTAACTATTTGAAAGACAAGGTGAGCGTTCGTGTGACACGTCCCTATATGCGCAGCGTGCTTGGTCCATGTTTCCACCTTCATCTCAGTGCGCATATATGCACTATCTGCGCGCTGTGAGCTACCAGCGCAGCACGCCGTTGTTGCGTGCCCAAGTTGCCTTATATATTATCTGATCTCGCTTATCTGATGGGCCATCATATCAATCATCAGAACCGCAAGGAGCTCATCGAGATCCTTTGCAATGGACTTGCGCGTCAAGAGTACCGTGGTTATGACTCGGCCGGTATCGGTATTGACGGGGACAAGCCAGGCGAGGTCATCTATTTCAAGGAGGTCGGCAAGGTCGCGGGGTTGCGCAAGCGTATTGCCGAGTCAAACGTCGATACTTCCAAAGTCTTCACCTCGCAGGTCTCCATTGCTCACACCCGTTGGGCCACCCATGGGCCTCCATCAACCATTAACTGTCACCCTATCCGCGCTGGCTCGAGCGACGAATTCATCGTTGTCCACAATGGCATTGTCACCAACGCTGCCGCTCTCAGACAGGTCCTTCAGCGACGCGGGTATAAGTTCGAATCAGACACTGATACTGAGGCCGTCGCCATTCTCATCAAATATGTCTGGGACTCGCAGCCTGACAAGCGCCTTACATTCACGGCATTGGTCAAGACTGTTCTGAAAGAGCTTGAGGGCTCGTTTGCCTTCGTCTTTAAGTCTGTCCACTTCCCCAATGAAATCGTTACCGCTCGCCGTGGCTCCCCGCTGTTGGTTGGTGTCAAGACCGACAAGAAACTCAAGGTTGATTTCTTGGATGTTGAGTTTGCCGGGACGGAAGCCGATACTAAGGCAGTCGACAGTCGTAAGAACTTTTGTCCACCTTGGCGCTTTCATCAATACTCACCAGCGCTACAGTTCAGCCCCCTACTTCTCCATCTTCTCGTCTGGCGCCCCCCACTGTTGGGCCCAAGATCTCTCGCAGACAATCTCGCAATTTCATTTCTGAGGATGGCACGCCCCAACCAATCGAGTTCTTCATTGCCTCGGATGCAGCCGCCATTGTAGAACACACGAAGCGTGTCCTCTACCTCGAAGACGATGACATTGCACACATTTCTGATGGCCAACTTCACATCCACCGCCTCCGCCGCAATGATGGTCAACCCAATACCCCTGCGACCCGTAGCATTGAGACTCTGGAAATTGAAATCGCTGCGATCATGAAGGGCAAGTTCGATCACTTCATGCAAAAGGAGATTTACGAGCAGCCCGAGTCGGTTGTGAACACCATGCGTGGACGTGTCAACTTCGATGACTACAAAGTCATGCTTGGTGGTCTTCGTTCCTACCTCCAGATCATCCGCCGTGGCCGTCGTATTGTGTTCTGTGCTTGCGGTACAAGTTACCACTCTGCTTTGGCGACTCGTGCTATCTTCGAGGAGTTGACAGAGATTCCTGTCAGTGTTGAACTTGCCTCTGACTTCTTGGATCGCAAGACTCCGATCTTCCGTGACGACGTCTGTGTTTTCGTCAGTCAAAGTGGAGAGACCGCAGACACTATCCTTGCTTTGAGGTACTGTCTTGAGCGCGGTGCCCTCTGTGTAGGTGTCGTCAATACCGTCGGTTCCACCATCTCGCGCGAAACACACTGCGGTATTCACATTAACGCTGGTCCTGAAGTCGGTGTTGCATCAACGAAGGTGCGATGCCTCCATACTAGTTTATTCCATCAAATCTGAAGACTTTCTCCACAGGCATATACATCCCAGTACATTGCATTGATGCTCATGGCGCTGCAACTGTCCGAGGACCGTATTTCTTTCACGCCACGCCGCAATGCCATCATTGATGGCCTTCGAGCACTCCCAGGACAGATCAAGACAGTTCTCGCTCTCGATGATAGCCTTCGAGAACTCGCAACCGGCGTGCTTGCTAATTCTCGAAGTTTGTTGTTGATGGGAAGAGGATACCAGTAAGTGAGGATCGCGGCACCGTGACGAGCCATGCTCAAAAATCTTTCAGGCACGCCACTTGCCTAGAGGGGGCCTTGAAAATCAAGGAGATCAGTTACATGCATTCGGAGGGTATTCTTGCAGGCGAACTGAAGCATGGTCCATTGGCCCTGATCGATGAAAACATGCCTGTGATTATCATTATGACACAGGATTCGTTGTATCCCAAGGTCCAGTCAGCCTTCGCACAGATCACCGCTCGCAAAGCCCACCCCATCGTCGTCTGCAACGAAGGAGACGATGGCATCCAGCAAGGTGTCAAGACTATCCGTGTTCCCAAGACTGTCGACGTTTTGCAAGGGCTCCTGAACATCATTCCCATGCAACTCCTCAGTTACCACCTGGCTATTAAGAATGGGTTCGATGTCGACTTCCCGAGGAACCTGTGAGTATTGGCAGTCGCGTTCATTGGCTCATTGACTTATTGTCGTTGTTAGGGCCAAATCTGTCACTACCGAGTAAATCTTGTTCCCCTGGGAGCAGGACACTACATGACAGCATACTGTGGATATCTGCGCTCGCTTCACGGACACGTTTTGGTAGTCGATAATGGACGCTTTTGCATTTGACGGACAGTTTCTCTCGTTTTAGCTCGAATTCCGTTTCTCGTTTACAGATCACCTACCTGGATTCTTCGCATCCCCTCGTGCTAGCTCGCGAGGGTGGTTGTACTATACCAGCATTGCAGGCGTGGCAATGCAATGCAGTTAGTTCATGGTATGTTAGTTGTGGCAAGGTAACTTTCAGATTCAAGAAACAAAGATTGCGTAAGTGACGAACATCCCCCTTAAACACTCAGCCATGTCGGAGTCGAAACGCAAAACTATCACAGATACTTACGAGGCGCTTAGTGCTGATAGACTGGGATCACATGAACTATCCGAAGGCGAACTCGACTCCGCTGCTGTACCTGCGCAACCAAGTGAGTGGGATGAAGAGGAAGTCATAGGAAGCGTCACCATTGGCGAAAGCGAGGAACCCGCAAAAAAGAGACAGAAAGTATGTCCCTCATTTTTTGCCCTTTGAACGGCTAGATCATAAGCTCTCCCACAGTTGGGACGTGCGCACCGGTTCGACGAGCTCAAGTATTTCAAGGGGCAGCGATACACCGGGATGGCGATCGGCGGGTCCCATCACTGGACGTACGACAGCGGACAGTGGGACGAGACCAAGGAAGAGCCGGACTTGTGGAAGGTGCGTCAAGCCGGACTTTTGAGGCCTTTGGCATGCTCAGGCTGGAGGCGACATTCGCGCGCGCTTGCCCAGATCAAGTTCGAGGTGCGCAAACATCGCCAGAAGCATGCACCCAGGGGATCGGGGGCGCCCGCCGGGACGGAGTATCATTGGTTGATAGGTGAGGCGGCGTAGAGGTCACTGGTGACGTGCGCACGACACTGACGTGGTGAACATCAGTAGCACATCAGGTGTGCATGCCCATCGTCTCCCGTTTCGGTGACTTTGCGAGCTGACGTGTGTTGACGAGGGCAGTTCGTCGTCAAGGAGGACGAAGACACGTACTCGACGCGGATGGAAGGCCGCAAGTACAAGGTCTGGACCGTCGTCGGTGGAGCGCATTACCCCTCTCTGATCTCTCTTAGCTCGCATATAAATCCGTCGGATCCAACTCGTGGAACATCAACACCGTCAAGGGACAACGCAAGCGGGAAATCGAGTTACTCGAGGACGCGAAAGCACGCGTGCAGGGACTTGCCCCCGTTATTGGGTCGCAAAAGGTAAGCGGACGGACGATGTCATTGAGTAAAAGTGCGAGAACGTCGCTCGTTTCACAGGTGTCGTCGATGCGGAAAGAACGCGGACAACGAACGCTTGAGCAAACGATCAAGGGTAGGGGAGGTAAGAAGCCCGAACCCGAGGAGACCAAAAAGGATATCTCAGATGGGTCTGGGTGAGAACGTAACAGTCGAATGGAGGCCTCCGGGAAAATAACATTGAAGTATTGAAGGTACGGGATTGAGCACTATTGATCTTGATCCGAGGAGTCGAAGTACATGAAGACGTGATTGTTTTCACTGTGCTACTGGACCCGATCATCTGATGAATGGCGGGCGTCAAAATATAATGGACATCCATGTACTGCATATATGCCGGTCCGCGTGACGGGGAACTTGCTGCCCTTATTTTCTTTCCCTTATCCCCCCAGCTTTCGTTTTCCCCTCGTTCTCTTTCACCTTCTCCCTTGCCGCATGGTCTCTCAGAAGCTCTCCTTCTCGTCGCCACTCTCTCCTTTCGAATGCATCATACTCTTCCTTTGCATCGATCCATCGCTCTTGGACATCACCCACGTTCCCAGCTATCGGCCCTACGGCGGTTGTGAACAACGGGTACAAATTCGGTCGAGCGGACGCTGGTGTGCTGGTATCGATTGTGCCCTCTGGTGCAGGGGCGTCTTTGGGAGGGACATATATGTAACCTGTCGCACGGTCAATGACACGAGATAGATGCAGCATCGAGTTCTTGTCCTTTGCGTGCATGAATAAGCTGGTCGTGCAACAGAAGGACGACAGCGGCTTACCTCTACTGCAAGAGTTTCAAACCCAACAAGGCTGTAATCTTCGATCACAGATATTAGTGCCATATTCAACGCCGTGAAGCGCGGCGACGTCGTATTCAAAGCGTTCTCCAGATAAGACAGATCTTGCACTTCGGTGTAAAAATCGAGATTAAAATCTGGATACTCGTTAAGGCGTTCACGACCGCGTGCTTCAGAAGCCACCCACCGAGATCGCCGTACTGAGATAGGATATCGATCTTGGAGAGCACATTGATATGGGGCAATTCGAGCTGGAGCATAGTTCGGAGGGAGAGGAGAAGGACGGACACGTACTTGGCGGGGTCGGTGACGTAGTGGGCATCACAAAGATGAACGGCTGCCAGCTGGTCACGAATCGCATCTCGTGAGCACTGGCCGCGCAGAAGACAGGATCACGCACCCGGAATCCAACCTTGGTCAGCCTCTGGATGATGCGCTTGAGAGATTCGTGAATCGTTCCCAGCTCGACCTGTCCGGGGATGTCGAACAAGACGTAGGCATCCGGCCCCAGTTCGTTCAGTCTCGCCTCTAGCCAGTCGAGATTCGCTTCGAGGTAGTCCATACAGTAGAGCATGGCGCCGTTAGGACCCAGTCCATGAGCGTCCATCACGTCCTGGAGGGTGATGAGGGATGCGATGTCGATGGCGCATGGATATGGGATGTTGTCGTTGGCAGGGTCGAGGTTGACAATGGAGATGGGTCGCTGGAGGGCGGTGAATAGTTGGTGCTTTCCATAACAATAGGTCGATTTGCCACTTCCTGGAGCTCCGCAAACGATCTCACCGAATGGCATGGTTTGCAGAGCGAGTGAGAATAGGCTTGACAGTGATATGCAAGCCGCCAACATCCATTTTAGTCACGCGAGCTCTTTCAATTCACCCTCAACCCACTTGCCTCTGCCAATATACTAATCCCTGGAAGATGGTATCAATGGTGATGTTCGGACGCCCAGCGCTCAACGCTCAATGGCCATCCTAGGTTCAAGAACGACTTCGAAGTTCAAGTTGCTTAGACTGATACTAAGTATCATATTTTGGGATAACGAAGGGACGACCTTCGACTCGCTGGTCTGCCTAAAGGACACTACTGAGGGTTTTGGCAAGTACAGTCGACTTTCTCTTAACCTATACCAGGTACAATCCATACTCCCTGCTATTTGGGTTATCCCGAATCGCTTTGCCCAGCTGTCACGCTTCCCTCTTAACCCATACCCCCTGGTAACATATACCTCAGAGGCTATCCCGAGAGG
>JBBPTO010000979.1:0-19947 GCA_038094155.1 Pulveroboletus cf. aberrans | reverse complement strand
GAGCGAGGCGACTCCGAGGTCGCGACTGTGGTGGCAGGGAGTAAGAAGCGCTGCCCTTTCGCTTACTAATGCACGGAACTAATTCTAGGAAGTGCGCGCTAGCGCTCACGGCCTAGAAGGCGAACCTTCCTCGACGGAAAAACGAATGAAATGGTAACGAATATCAATATGCTTCGTACGGCGAAGCTAAAGAGCTTCTTTCGCAGCATGTGTGGCTGCGACGTATTCGGATTCGGCCATTGACAGCGTGATGAGCTCTTGTTTCTTCGAGCCCCAGAGAATCGCTCCCCCATCGACGAGGAAAGCAAAACCAGTGATGGCGTGTCGATGCGCCTGAGTAGCACCGTCCACATCGACATAGCTGACCAGGCCCTTTGTCCGAGTTCCGAACGTCAGCGCAAGTGACTTCATACCAACCAAGTAGAGATAGATGCGCTTAACAGCCAGTGTTCCCAACCAGGATTAGCATTGAACTGAGATACGAAGGACGTGGCGAATGCGATGTCCGGTCGAGTACCAGTCGCGAGATGGATCAGCGACTCGGATTACCGTATATATGATGTTTCACGACATTACATGTCGCGCCGATATTCTCCCAATAAGTATTCTGGGCTCTGACTCTCACTACTCCAGAACTTGGTACGCGATGGATGGTTCAAACTACAAACTGCCACTGGCAGTCGACGCCATATTCTATTCTTCTAACTCGATACAAACCACCCACAATTGACTGTAAGACGATTTGGGTAAGCTATTCCGAGTCTGGGCATGGAGCAGCCGGCGTTCATTCAAGTTCTCACTGGCGTGATGGGCCGTCTTTATTTAGAATCCCCACGAGCGCTGGACCGCGCCAGGTTGTGAACAACTTACAGGTTAACACCCATTGATGACTGCCCACACCGAATACCTTCCACTGTCCCAGGATGAAGCTTCGGCGCTACCCCCCGTTCCGTCCTCTTGGTGGGCGGCCCCGAAGGCCCAGGCAATCGAACTTGTAACCAAAAACGGCGGTCTGTTGCTGGTGGTCTGTTCCCAGTTCTTCTTCGTCGCAACGAACCTCTGCGTCAAGTCGTTGGAAAAACTGGATCCCCCTACACCAATTCTGGAGGTCAGTACGTAGAGCGACATCGTCAACTCACGTTCATCGTCATCTGCAGCTGCTCATAATTCGAATGGTAAGCGCGCAATCGTCCATAAGAACTAACAGAACCGAATGACCGTGCGATCGCTTTGACCAATTAAACAGGCGATGACGGTGTGTTGTTGCATGACATACATGTAAGGATACTAGGGTAGTTCCTCCCACTACTCACGATTTGCAGGGTAGTGAACAAGATCCCGGATTCATTTCTCGGCCCAAAGGGTGTCCGGCTACACATGGCCACCGGAGGTCTTACTGTGTGAGGACGCATTTCCTGTGTCCGCACAAAACGCAGTGACAAACTATTACCGATGCCAGGTTCGTCGGACTCCTCGGGGTGTATTATTCCCTTGGTTATATCTCTGTGGCCGACACCACCGTCATTTCATTTATCAAACCGTTCACCGTTGCGTTAGCAGGATACTTCATCCTTGGAGAGTCGTACACGATGAAAGAAGCACTAGCAGCCTGTGAGTCAAGATGGCAGTAAATCTTGTCCGTAGCCAACATATAATCAAATCCGTCTCAGTGTTTAGTCTCCTCGGCGTCATTCTTATTGCCAGACCTCCATTCTTATTCGGGAGTGCCACATTCCAGGAAACAAATAATGTCTATATCACACCATACGATAGGCTGCTTGGTGTAGGGTGAGGATTACTTTAATCTTCCAAACGATCAATCCTACATTGGATATCAGGAGTGCTCTCACGGGCCTATGTGGTGGTACTGCAACATGTGTGTCTTGCCTGGTCTTGATAGTGCATTTCATGTATTAACTTCTTGGATGACAAATTTGAAAGTCATCATCATGCGAGCTGTTCGGAAAGTAACTCATCCAATGCATGTCATGACCTTCTTTTCGTTTTGGTGCGCCGCCATAGCATCTGTCGCGTAAGTGTTCGTCTTGACCCAATGATAGATTACTTATCCGATGCGCACGGTTAACTCTCAGGATGACGGTCCTGGGCCAACGCGTGGTCTTGTCCTTGACCTGGAAATGGTTCACGCTTCTACTCCTGATTGCGTTCTTCGGCATTATATCACAGGTAGGAGGCCTTGACTCAAGGTACGCAGTTGCGCGGACGAAAACTGACAGAACCAAAGATCTTGGTGACGATGGGTTTACGCCTTGAGACGGCTACGCGAGGCGCTTTGGCCACCTACACGCAACTTCTCTTTGCAGTCGTCCTCGAGCTTGCCGTGTTCGGTACGGTGCCCTCCTTCTTGTCCACCGTGGGAGCGGGCATCATCATAGCTGCCCAAACATATGCCGTCGTGAGTCAATATTCCTGACTGTCCCTTGCGAATATCCATCGAACCTTCGTAGTTGTCAAAGCAGCAACCGTCGGAGCAGCCGTCGGTAGCTCTGAATCCACTGTCTTCGGACGACGTCGAAGAAAGACTCCTTCACTCATACAGCCTGGACTCATCGGAGTCCTTCCATGAGAGAGCAAACCCTGGTGAACAAGCCTAGTCTAGAGCGAAATGGCTTCTGGCCCATAGTGTTTTTTTTAGGAACACTGGTCTGATTTCGGTAGATGATGTACTTGTTGGATTGAACATGCTGTATTTATTTGTAAAAGCATCGCCATGTTGAGCGTTCGAGGACCCGTCCGTTGCTGGTCTGATGACCGACGAGGATTTTATTTTCCTAGGTGAGGCCGCGAACTTGCAGTCAGATAAATCCGAGTCACCGGTGCAAGTGGCACACGGCCGAAGAGCGCCAGATGAAGCAAAGGGGACCAGGGCATCGAGAAAAGGTGAGCTTGTGCAGTATCCATGATCTTGTCGGTGACATCTACATTTGTGACAGGCACACCGCAGAGGTTATCTACGATGACTGGAACCTTGTACTTTCAGTCACTCCGATGACAGAAACCCGTTCTCCCCATTCATTCTCGCTGAACGTGGCGCCCCATAAAACGTCATAAAAGCTGGCCGAGGCCGTGTCTGGACACTCAACATACTTCTTCTGTGCAAACACGATCAGTCCAATAGAATCAGGGTACGTCCAATCAAACAAGGTCACTCATGGAGAATAATCCTGGATCATCCTCTTCTGTCCACTGAGATGACTGGGCTCCATATGTTCTGGTCCATTGCTGTATTTATAAAAGCATGACGCTGAACTGTTCGAGAACCGTCTCTTCCGGTCTCCATTCTATCATGTTGCTATTACTGGACCTTTCATGATCCGCACCTTTAGTTTGAAATCGATCCGTTAAGTGATCGCATTTTCTGGGTCAACACGTCAAGCGAGTTTTGAATCATAGATTTGGCATGTCAGAGTGCATATCGTGGCATGGCCGACGCGGAGATGAATAGGGAGCATGCGATGTATAAAGACAAACGTGGATTCGCAACCGACACTGCTCCAGACTCCCAAATTCTGAGGCAATTCCGTCATGAATGGTGTACAGCGATGAGTTCATTTTTCCGGGTTAGGGTTCCTGGGGACGAAATAGGATCAAATAAATGGGCCGTCGATGGATGGGGTTCGCGAGATCAAGTAAAGAGAACACGCACATTCTCCGCTTGCCTCCAGGTAGTGTCGTCACATTGACGAATCTACAAGTAGGTGGTCAGCATGCCTCCACGCATGTATGTACAATTTCTTGTTGCGTACCTGCGGTTGTAGAGCATGCGCTTCTTGGCGCGACCCCTTGGAGTTTTCTTCTTTTCTTGTTTCTCGACCTTTGGCGTTTGTGACTTGACCTTGCCTGCACGCGCAAGCGAACCGTGAACTAGAAATTTGAGGAAGTTCAGCACACGGCGAATACATGTCGACGACGGGCCATTACCTTTGCCCATATCGTCGATGACGAGTAAACTGGAGGATCGTGGGTACCTTTGTAAGGTTTGTCGGATATTGCCGAAAAACTGTACAGCGACCAACTCAGTGACTCCGAAAAACAGCTAGTAACCGATCAGTCAGGCTGCTCACAGCCTCATCATGTCAAACACCCATCCACTAGCGCATATCGTTATCTCATCTCATCAGTCTATCTGACAGCTGCACGATACAAACATGTGGTAGAAACTCTGGCTAATCCTTGGTTCTTCCCCTGCAACTATTACGCGCCGCTCAGCTTGGATCGCGTATAGCGATCAAGCTAAATGGTTTCGAAAGTGTACACAACCGCGAACCATCAGAGACCAATGTGGATGAACGGAATCCAATCACCAAATGACGCATTGCTCGTTCGAAGGCGTTGAACAGCATCGTGCAGTGCCCGTGCAGCTTCCCGATAATCCGGCTGTCGGCCTTGTTTGCATCCACGAAACAATTGCTCGTAAACATCCTTGGCTATGATGGGCGCCACTCGGTCGCTGATCGACCACATCGTACCAATAACCCCTCCAAACCCTGCGAACAACATCCCTGCTGCGATATGGATGGCCTCGTCGGATAATTTCTTATCACCCTTTGCTGTCTGACAAGCGGACAAAAAGGCTAGCCCACCATGCGGTCGTGATAGTATGATCATGTCCGCCAACTTCAACCGACGCTGGTCAGCGAGGCAGAGACCACTCTCAGTGGGGTTCGCGGCATCTTGAACACCGTGGCAAGCGAAATGGGCCCAGTTCGCATCCTTCATCAAGTTAAGTACCTCCTCCACCGTACCCACGGAAGACTCGACGAGGGTGATTTCTGTTGGCGAGGTATGCCGAACTAGCGCTTTGATGTGTTCCAATTCTGCGTGAACACCTGGAAGTCGTCGCAATTGACCATCTGAGAGGGGCTGAGGGACAGCAAGAAGGCGGAAATCGGTGGTAGGAGCTGCGTCCGATTTCAAGGGTGACAGAAGGACACCGAGAGTTGGGATGTACGACGAAACGACGAAGTCAGTGAGTTTGTGACCCGGTACCGAGTATTGCGGACCATAAAGTCCAGCTGCATGTAAAGGAAGGTGAAATTCCCGGTTGGACACCAGAAAATGCGTGATAATTCTCCACCTGTCTGCTGGTAGAGGGTAAATGAATCAATAGGAATTCATGTGAAACGCGATTGCATACTGTGAATCCCAAGGCTTTGAGGATCGGATAAACGATTTTTTCCCACAGGGTGGATAAGAGAGATTCCCAGTGAACTTGGTCCCTCTGAACGAGTTGACCCTCTCTTTCGCAGTCATCATCAGATGTGTCACGAGAAGTGCCAAGTAAACTGCCTAGAGTGTTTTGAAGAGCCTGAGACTGTGCATTCGTGAGATTGGTGAGCGGGACATGCGTTACATCTTCCATATTGGCGAGAATAACAAGGGCATCACACCGGGTCTCCGCAGAGTTGAGGATAATAACAGGTCCGGAGTGTGCAGAAGCGCGAAGTTGGGAGAACTCTTTATGGAGGAGGAATCGTTCAAAACCAGGCAATTGACGGATTTCCCGGAGTAGTTTGTCTCGCTCGATTGCAAGCCTTCGATGTTTGTCAACCTCTTGCTGAAGGGTACGGGACTCCTCTGTGCTGGCTGGGTACACTTGCAACGACATGGACGATGATGATTGCTCGCGGGCGACGCTGGTGTGCTCTAGCATTGTAGATAATTCCCGAAGTCTACGGGCGTGGTCCGGATGTGCGGAGGACAGTTCGTCATGGGAGCTGCGAAGCTGGAGCAACCCTTCCCAGATGATTGAGCGCCCCTGCTCGAGACATTCAACTGCTGTTTGCAACCGACCCAAATCCAAAGCTGTTGCCGCAGCCTCACGAGCAACGTCGGCACCACGAGTGAGCCAGTCGTAACGATGTGCAAGGGAAAAGCCGACCCATGCGAGTTGAGGAAGGAGTCCAATGGCGGTAGTGCATGCCTGGAGGAGGGAAGGATGATCCAAAGCACGGGCACAGGAAATCCACTGTCGTGACGAAAAGAGTCGTTCAGCAATGGGGCCTGTAGAAGCACGAGTGACATGCATAAACAATGGAAGTGCTTCCTCGAGGTTTCTGAATCCTCCGCCCAGGTTCTTGGAACGAATTGTGAGGCAGACGCCGAGGTTGTTCAGGGCAGTAAGCTTGTCAGGGTGTCCATCAGGGATTAGTTCAACAGCCTCGCGGTGCCTCGAAATAGCTTCTTCAAGATCATTCAGTTCTCCGAAGTGAATGAAACGAGTTTTCAAGGAACATCCAAAGTTAATCAAATGGTCGGCCTTACGCGAGTGAACATTAGAAACAAGGTTGACTGCGTCCCGTTGCCGCGAAATAGCCTCTTCTAGGTCATTCAACTCTCCGAGGAGATCAAAACGAACACAGAGGGTACTTGCGAGGTTGTTCAGAAACATGGGTTTGTCAGGGTGACCATGAGTGGTGATGTCAACAGCATCCCGTTGCCTCGATATTGCTTCTTCAAGGTCACTTAACTCTCCACTTTGGCGCTGAAAACGAGTGACAAGGATAATACCAAGATTGTCCAGAACCTTGGCCCTGAGGGGGTGATCATGAGGAATGAGATTAATAGACTCCTTTTGCATCGAGACCGCTCCCTCAAGATCACTCAGTTGTCCAAAGAGATTGAGACGAGCAATGAGGGATTGGGTAAGGCTATGTAACCGGATGGGCTTGTCGGGGTGGCCGTGGGGGGTGATATGGACAGCATCTTCCTTCATTGAAATCGCTTCTTCTAAGTCCCCCAGTTCTCCTTGGCGATGGAAACGAGTGTCGAGAGAGTTTCCGAGATTGAACAAAAGCAGGGGCATGTCAGGGTGATCATGGGGAGTAAGGCGAACAGCTTCCCGCTGCTTCGAGATTGCTTCTTCAAGATCCGTTATATCCCCCAGGTTCTGGAAGCGAATTAACATAGAAGTGCCGAGATTGTTCAGAATCATTGGCTTGGTTGGGTAACCGTGAGGAGTAAGTTGGATGGCATCACGTTGCCTTGAAATCGCTTCCTCGATGTCATTGAGGTCTCCGAGACGACCAAAACGAGTGAGCAAAGAATGACCGAGGTTGTGTAGGCGGCTGGGCTTTTCGGGGTGACCAAGTGGGGAAAGGTGAACAGAGTCCCTTTGCTGCGAAATAGCCTCCTCTAGATCAGTCAGCTCCCCTAGACGACCGAAACGAACGAACAGCGAGTTCCCGAGATTGTTCAGACAGCTGGGCTTCTCGGGGTGAGTATTGGGGACGATGTGGCAAGCGTCCCGCAGGCGCGAAATCGCTTCCTCAAGGTCACGAAGTTCTCCGAGACGCTCGAAATGAGTATGGAGGGAGTAGCCGAGGCTGTCTAGATACAAGAACTTGCTAGGGTGACCATCAGGAGTAAGGCGAATAGCTTCCCGTTGCTTTGAAATTGCCTCCTCAAGGTCACTTGGCTCTCCGAGGCGACGGAAACGAATGAAAAGGGAGTTCCCAAGGTTGCTAAGGCAAGTGGGTTTGTTAGGGTGATCATCAGAGACAAGTTGAACAGTATCCCGTTGTCTCGAGATCGCTTGCTCAAGGTCGCTCAGTCTGCCAAGTTGCTCAAATCGAAAACGCAGCGCAACACCAAGGTTTACTGCCCCTGTAAGATACGAAGGATCCCGAACAGACATTGACCTAACACACGCCTCCAAAACTGAGATTGCGTGTTGAAGGTCGGCTAAATCGCCGAGTCGCCCAAAGCGTTGCAATAGATATGCACTTAGACTCCACGGGTCCATATTGGTCGATCGGGAGGCAGACACCCTAGACCCAGACGACGCTGTACCTTCTGTACGTTCTATGTGCAGGCGGAGCATGATTTTCGCAGCCAAGCTTTCATAACATTCCCCAGGGCTAAGGTCTAGAGCTTCGCAGAGGAGCTCGATAGCTTCAGCTGCATCGATTTCATCCCACAGCTTCTCGAACTTCGTCATGTACACAGCAGCGAGCTGAATCAACGTGGACGGTCTATCCGGGTGGCCAACAGGCCGTGAAGTAAGTGCATTGCGATATAACGCAAGTGGTATGTCGAGGGAAGCGTTGGTATCGTAAAGTTGGCAGTGAATCAACTTCGTCATTGCCAGGTTTGACTCGGCAGCCGCACGACAAGGATGGTCTTGTGGGCAAATATCGAGCGCATGCTGGAATCTTTCGACAGCATACTCCAGATCCAGTTGCCTTTTATACTTTCGGTAACGAGAGAGAGCATTCTGTCCTTGGTTCGTTGCTTCTTTCAGTGGTTCCCGTGGTTTTGTGGTCGGCTGTGAACACAAACTGATTAACAGCTCGAATGGTGGAATGAGGCAAATTATCTCCTTACGCAAGGCTCACTAGGAATCCTTGACCCTGACAAGTCGACGTTGCTTTCTTCCTTGAGTTGTTGCGTGACGGTGATCAAGAGGGACGAACACGGCGATACATCCTCGTTCTCTCTTGCAATGAAGGCAAATGCTGTCATGATATGAGCGCTCAGCTGGCAAGCTTAGTGTCTTCCAACACACCAAGATCTTCTGCACCGTGATCCAGGAGTTGCTCCACGGTAACGTTCAACACTCGCAGCTGTTCCCCGTCGCCCAATACAGGCTGCAACTCCATGGGTGCGTAAATCACGATCGAAACATTGGCAGAGAGCTCAGACGGTCTGTGAAACTTTTCTGTCAGGATCACGCTACTCGGAATGACAAAAGTCTCACATCGGGATCGACGCGTGCCATTCAACGACATCGTTGTTCACCAACGAACGCTTGATTTCTGTTCTCCATTCAAGCCCACTGTGTTCCACCGCGGCATAAAAACCGGCTGGGATTCGTTCAAGACCGAGAGTGAGATCTGTTGCCCGGATATCTACGTTCACGTGAGTAGCCCCTCCCAGAGTTACAGAGAAACGAATCTCGTACTCGTGATAATGGTCTGTTGGCACTGGTTTCCGCCGTCTGGTGCTTCTGATCGGGTTGTTTGAGATACCTCTTCATCTCCTTGTCCGTGTCTCGTAGTAGCCTGAGAGTGAACGTTGCCAATGGGGTCGGAGACGACGCGCGCTTGTACATTGTCCGAGTCCTGCCAGTGTGAGGAAATGAGTTGGCGATGAGAGCTAGGTTGGAACCAACCTCTGGGAGTCCTGCACCACTAGTTGTCTGTTCCCTGCACTCCGGTCCTGCCTGCGGTGGTTGATTTCCTGTACGATAACTCATCACAAGTTGGGGAACTTCAAGTTAGATGGAGTTATCGACGAGGGACGTACTCTGAGAGCGCCAAGTTCGAGCCCACGTTCCCTTCTACAGCAAGTGATCATGAGGTCGTGATTTATTTTTGGAGAGGTCCTGATGCGTCACGTCCTCAGCAGGAACAATTACCGTTCATTCAATTCTTTGGGCCCCGAAAACGGCGCGTCCGAGTCTTCGAACGATGATCCGCTCTCCCGTCAGATACAGTAATTACGACAATTGCAGTGAATTGCTGCCATTCGATATGCTGCTCAGCAGATCCCATTCAGTACATATATGCTCTTCGAGTCAATTACTAGCAATGTTACACGTATTCCGAGTCGTACCAATCGCGAGTTAAAACCCAAACCTCCGTTATACATAAGTCCACCCCTCCTAAAATTTGACAGTTGGTTTTCGAAGAAACGGTTGTGTCCAGCAAAGAATCAACCAGGTAACAAGGTCACGCAACACTCCACAATACCGTGCCCATTTCATTCGCGAGGTCGACGCCTCAGCCAACCTTGAAAGAAGAGGATGTGCCCACAAAAGCCCGGATCGCTCCCACCAGTGGCTTGGCATCCCCGTAGTACACAATGTGATATTCGCCCGCTGTAGAACATTTCGTCAGGTCTCAAGCGGATGGAACATATCCACCCACCAGGAGTATGTTCTTCGATCGTCCTACGGAGAGGAAGAGTCGAGCTTAAATCAAACGCACATAAAGTGAAAAACTGAGACCCACCAGCTGATATTGACCGTGCTCGTGCCCCAAAGTTCGCTTGTCCTACTCCACTGATAGACGGTGGACGGGTGCGAGTCCGTGCGTACAGTCACCCAGGTGTCGTTAATGAGCTGGTCGACGGTGAGAAACGTGCCTTCGAGACGGAGATTGTTCTGTCGTATTCATTCATCTATCGCGTCCTCCATCCCACCAATAGGGCAACGATGGCGACTTACCCTCGGATTTGCCCCAACGAACCGTACAGCGACGGTATCTCCCGAGAAATAAGTTGAATTATTCACGTCAACCAGGACGTCCCCAAAGTTGTCGGGACCGGCGTGGTCGACGATAACCGGGTTCTACGCACAGTGCATGAGCTCATAGTAAAGATGTTCTTGTGCCGGAAGCGCACCTGCAACGAGATTGCGACCGAGGTCTGCTCAGGCGGAGCAGGATCAGATGTCGGCGACCCCGTGGCATTGTCAGCGAGAAACGGGACGAGAGCGCTGTATCGGTCGATGTAGGCCTCGAGAGTCGCTGTGTTCCCGACCAAGTCAAGCTTCCTGAATCCACATGAAAATTGGAACTGACCAGGCCCGAATATCGTCGATGCTCCTTCATACCTCTGAATGGCATATTCTTCGCGTGTCGCAACATAATGCCCGTAAGTATTAGCAGGACCAGCAATGACGACATAGGCCGAGTCGTCGAGAATACCAGATGAAATGAGTCGAGCTCGCAAAGCCTCACTAAAGTTCCGTGGCGAAAGTAAGCGAGACGTGCACACAATAATCGGGTTGAATGAATGGGCCGGCATCAGGTCACCGCGGTCACGTTGAAGCATGGAAATACTCACCGCATTCGCCGGCCTGCCATGGTCGTTAGCTCACCTGGCATGACAAGGACGACGAAGTTGCCGACACGGAGCATTTGAACATCAACCGTGTCCGGTGACCATTTGTATGGTTCGCCTGCGTAGCCCTGTGTGTAGGGGTAAACTAGCGTTGTAGATGGTTTGAATTTGGAGCGCACGGTATTCAGTAAGATGGGCTTTGGATATTGGCAATCAGTCTGCTCCTGTGACGGAGGTGGAGTGATAGCATCTGGACAACTGGTACCTCAGTGCGAGTCACGATGAATGAAAAGGCGTACCTTTAACGATCTGCCAGAAAGGATTCAGAGGCTGAGACGAGTTTTCTCCTTGAACGAAATCGAATGCTCCAGGCCCATCACTGTTCGGATCATTTTGTCGGACACAAACGCAAGATAATCGACAGAGATGGTAAACGGCTCATCCTCCATGGAATAGAGGCATAGACTGACGTCGTTCCACCAGCAAAGCCATACCCTGGAAAATTAGGTTAGGTTGGTTTAACAAGGGAGGACAGATATGCCGGGTGGACGGAAACTGACCCAATGCCGCAGGGCAAGTCCTTGCAATACTCCCGTTGTGCAGTGTGAACGTATGATTCGTACTGAAAAGGGTTCAGTACGTTGGCAGATGGTCAATAAATGCTCGAGTTAATGTCCAGAAGAAATCCGGTCGACCTACACATTCATATGAACATGCACGCTCCTCACGGTACCCTTCACGCCTGTCAAAGCTGACGTATTTGCAGTCTCGATGGTAGTGTCCGAGCTGGTGAAGATAACTTCGGGGTCCGCAGACTCCACTACTTGACGCGCAGCTTGAAATTGAGCATTCCCGATCAGGTAGTTGGAAGCGAAGTCCGAGATACGGAATCCAGGTCCCCTGCAAGTGTGCGTTCAAGGTAAGCATGTAGCAACTGTGCTAAGACGAAAACTCCACAGACCGACCATGACAATCCTGGGCGTAGCCACCACACGTCGAGTGTTCGTATTCACAGAGCTGGCCATCATAGGATTGGCCAGGGGATTCACAATATGCACCCAGGCTAATAGTTCCGTAAAATACGCAGAGTTAACGTCACATATTAATTGACTAGTGAATAGCATATGGCCTGCAGTAACTCACGTGTTTGGAGTGGTATCACCGACATTGGCTGGTGTGGAACAAGATGTTAGGAATGCCAACCATGTGGATTATTGATAGGGAAATTAAACGTGTACGTACACTGAACGAACGCAGCCACGAAACTGTTGCCTCCGGGAACGGCGTTTGGTTCGATATATGCTGAGAGCAATATGTTTGGTAACGATGCGTACGATGGATGGATTTATAATGCATGACACGTAATGGCAGGGTGATCGCAAAGGGTACATTGAGTCATGTTTGGTGGTAAATTGTGCACCACTCACATTCATATAAATATGCGGCCATCCCTTTGTTGTCCCCGCTGACGAGAGTGTTGTTCTTGATTCACAGGATTGAGACCGTGACCGTGATGCAATTACCAGGCCAGCGAAATAACACAACGTACCTCATACAGGCTAGTCCCGTGCACCGCAAAGAAACTGATCACACCCCTGGCACTTCCGTTTGCGTCATCCAGCCTAAGGACGGTCATTTCTTTGTCTTGGTCATACTGATACCTTGCTCTCTCATCCGGTGGATTAGCCAGGTATGCACTAGGGCTCCGGTTGTGATTAGCACCCAACAGAGTGGTGTTTCCGACTCTAACGGACCCCATTGCTAGGGTCACATGAGCTTTACGGATAGCAGTGAGTGTTCCGTTCACGATAGCTTGTGCAGTCTGGTTGACAAAGCCGAGACTAGTGACCTGGAGAAGGAGGTCTTCGGGGTACCCGCCGACACCTGCATGTGAATGAGTGCCGATAAGGGCCGTGTTGGAGGGCGTATACAGGCCCTTGAGCACTGGGTCGTTGGAGAGAGCATCAAGAATAGCACGCCGGACACCTGTGTCACCCATACAAATGTCGGAAGAGATGAGGAGGATGCGGGAGGTGGGGTCACTAGGATCAGCGATGATGAAGGCACGAGAACGCTGGCGCATGTGCAGACCCGTGTCTGTCTGAGCTAATGAGGCATATCCCTATCATCTTGACTATGAGACATGAGACAAAAGGACCCAACGTCGTAACACGTGCCATCATGTTGGTCTCTACGACTGGGCTACTCGACGTGAAGAGGAATCGGTGGTCAGAAAGGGACACACGTACGACTTGTAGGAAGGGATGGACGTACCCAGTGACATCGCCGATACCAACGCCAATCAAGTATTGACCGTCCTGGGCGCTCGGAAAGCTGGGACTCTGGACAGCATTCCGAGAGAAGGAACCACAGTGGAAGAACGCAAAGAGGTAAAGCACCAGTGCTCGCATGGCCTCGCTAAGCCAAGCGAGGGGAAAGAAAGACTCCCCTACATTCAAAAGAGGGAGATACATGATGAGACTGGGGAGGCGAGTAGTATGACGTAGTCAGCGTGGGACTAAATGACATCCTGGGGGACATGCGAGGTCCAGCCTCAACGTACTTGCTGCATGGCACGAAATTGGCAAGCCGGTGGCAGTTTCGCGCGTAGATCACCGCTTTATACTCACTCCCATGCCCTCCTCGGAACCATCCAGCGTGGCCCATGTGAACACTACGGATCGCACTCGAACGTCACCCCGCTCGTCTGTCGCCGACAGCGTGTCTCATCGCACGCTTGACAGCGTACGCGATGAAGTTGCCCAGGGCATCGCCGTCCGGGTCATCACGAAAGCGACAGCGATCGAGGGCGCAAGGATAAATGTTTACTTCACCTTCTCCAAAAAGGACGATGATGTCTTTTTGTGCCGTGTAGCAGAGATCATCCGTGCACGCCTACCATCCCGTCACCTCTTCGCGATAGGCACGACAGGCGCTCCGTCGCCCACGTCTTCCACAAACACCAACTCCGTGGTCATCACGGGTGCAGATGACGACGACGTTCAACGTGCGGTCCTTCTCTTCAGCTCCAAATTCCTAGGTCGAGTCGCCTCTGTCACTAATCACGGAAATTTTGCCGTCGCTGCCGTGTATGAGGTCGGGGGATCCACCTATGATAGTGCTGCTCTGTGGGATGTCCTGTCAAAGTCGGTCCGCGCCCCTCTCGATCCTCTCTCCCCTCCCCCCGGCTCGAGAACCATCGACCAGTTGGTGACTGCAGCTCGTGCTCGCCTTCAGCGAGTTACTCCCCGCCAAGCATGGGAAATCCTCCATGATCCAACATACCCCATACCTGCATTCCTCGTCGACATACGCCCTGCCTCCCAACGCGCACGTTCGGGCGGTATTCATGGCTCCCTCATCATAGAACGCAACGATCTCGAATGGCGGTTCGATCCGAGGAACGAAGCAAGGCTAGCCATTGCAGATCGATATGATCTGA
Organism: Pulveroboletus cf. aberrans; assembly: GCA_038094155.1. Classification (NCBI taxonomy): domain Eukaryota; kingdom Fungi; phylum Basidiomycota; class Agaricomycetes; order Boletales; family Boletaceae; genus Pulveroboletus; species Pulveroboletus cf. aberrans. Next base: position 5,699 of record JBBPTO010000979.1, on the reverse strand, counting down.
GGATCATAATATATTGCGAAGACGGACACGCGAGCAGTCTTGCAGCTGCCTCATTGCATGACGTTGGATTGCTGAATGCGACCGATATGATAGGCGGATTTGAAGCATGGAAGGTAGAGGGTCTCTCTGGCCAGATCAGACCGCCCTCAACTCTGAGTGAAAGCGGTACATGGGAAGCATTATCCCAACCATCTCCTGTTTCCGATTGACAACAACCTTGCTGTCATCTGTTGTGGGTATTTGTTCGCAGTATCAACCATCGCGTTAATTTTACATATCATAGATTGTGAATTATGTCTCTTTTTTGCTATATACGACCCATGTAATGACGACCCAGCTGGAATTCGGTGGTCCATCACAGGAACAGCTTTCAATCGAGCCTTTTGGACGATCTGATACTGGAAATGTTACCGTTAAGTACCGCCAGTCACCGGCTCTTATACCAGATTTGATGTCAGCACCATCCTTCCCCTGAATTCCTTCATACCACACAATGTTTCCCAGAGAAAAGCTATTAGAGGATATACCATAAAGCTGCCAAGTAGGGTAATACAATAGCATCCAAACTAACGTCGATCAATGCCCACCAGCATTCCTCACCTCCTGCATGGCGATCCATACATCCCTATCTACCTCCACCTCTCCGCGACCTTGCACCCGACTCTCTCGTCTTGCTTTCCCGTCCGTGCGCGCTCCCACCGAACGAGTCGCCCGTGGTCCCCGTACTTGCCTCGCGAGATGTCTCACCTCGGCAATCTCATCCGTCGCCTGCGCACGAAGAAACGCCGCGCTGTTCGCCCTATGTGCCAGGCAATCCGGCTGCCTATACCCCCTCACCTCCTCGTCCGGTCCCGTGACGCCAGCCACACCCTCGCCCACATCCATCGGCCGCCCGTCCCGCCACAACGTCCCACCCGTCCGCTCCAACGTCTCCACAATGTCCAGACTCTCCCCCGGCGGAATCGCCCATGGATGCGACGGCGTCTCGCACGTCATGTCCACCTCTTTTCTCAACACCCGGTCCACGTCCACCGCCGAAAAGAAGGCCACGCCCTGCGGCAGATCGTCCATCCCCAACTTGAACGCGAACAAACACCGCGTCCATACGTTCGCCACCTGCAGCGCTAGCGCGGCGCGGTACTTGTCCTCCTCGGCGACGAGGTACCGCAGTTCGTCATGCACCGAGAGCAGGAACCGCGCGTCGATGTCGTACGTCCGCGTAAGGTAGTCCATCGCGACGATCAAGAGATGGAGATAGTCCACCCCGGACGACTGGACGACCCAGTTGATCCGCGACGTCATATAGTCCGCGCCAAACTCGGCGGGCAGATGGTCCTTGCACAGCGCGGCGGTGATACCGCATCCGAGCGCCGGCGTCTGCGGGCGGTCCGACAACGCGATCTCCTCCAGCTTGTTGAACACGAAGCTCTCCGTGCCGCCGAACCAAAACTTGCGGTCAAAGAGGTCCGTCCGGTGGGTGTTCTTGCCCTTGGTCGACGCGTACAGGTTTTCGGCCAGCTTCTTGGCCTCTTCGGGCTGCATCGCCGCGTTCGCCTGGAGGAGCAACAGGACGGCGTGTTTCATGCCTGCTCCGTATATGCGCGAGTAATTGAACACCTTGGCCTGATCGCGCGAGATGCCCAGAATGTTCGCCGTCTTGGAGTGCAGGTCTGTCCCTGCAGCCTTGGTACCTTCCAGCGTCATCCATCCAATCGCCGTGGCCCCGTGCAGGCCAAACTGCGCGTCGCCCATACAGCTCGAGATCCATAGCTCCTCCGAGTCAACGTCAGCCCCAACGATGGCGTACCCCGGTGGCGCGCGAACCATGGCCTTGAGCTCGGACCCCACGCGGTTCTTCTTGGCGTTGCTCGCCGTCAGCCACGTCTTCTCGATCGCCCGACGCGTCACGGTGCCCATCGTGATCACCTGCGGGAGGATCATGCCCCACTTGTGTTCCGACGACCGTGCGAATTGCATGTCGACGCTATCGTTTTGCCACACGACCATCTGGTTCAATATCCGATCGCGCGCGCTGATCCAGTAGCTACACTGGGCATTCATGTCCAGCGCGTCCCGTGCATCGTCCCCTGGGCTCGTCAACGTGCCGTCCTGAGCGTATTTCATGAAGGTCTTGGAGAGCGGACTCCCCACATTAGCGCTCTCGCCGTCCTTGTGCGGGAGCTTGTAGAACACAAAACGATGTTCGCCCTGATTGTGTGTCATCTCGTGCAACATTTCATCAGCGGGATCTGCGAATACGAGAGACTGCGCGCGCGTGACGAACTCGACAGTGCTCGGGACCCTAAACGTCCACCCATGCTCCCTGGAATGAAAAAGTGGGTGTCCCAACCAGGACAAACGGAGGAGGATGGGGGAGATGCGGTTTCGCACGGTGATGTCAAGAGTGCCAGGAGGCAGGTCTTTCTTTGGTCTTGTTAGGTCCCAATACCATTTCGGCCAGAAGACTTGGCGTTTGGGGATTTTGGGGGTAGATGTCCGAGGCGATCTTGTGCGAGGTGCGACGATGACGGGTCTCCAGTCAAGTTGTCGTAGGAAAGGATCGTGTTCATAGTCCACCTCATTCGCAAGAGACTTCGCTAGATCGACGATGCGATTTTCCAGTTCTGGGGTGCGTTCTCCGCTAGCAATGGCCAGGGTTAACGAAGCGTCAGAAGCCCTCAGACGTCCTTCCTTGAGATAGGGAACCCCATGCGTCGGACCGAGTACAGTCAAAATCTTCTTTGTTCCCGCGCTGGGGAGCCGCCTTATCTCACCATCGAGGATGAAATGCCACTTTTCTTCCGAGGTGTACTGCAAAGGGTAGCCGTCGAAAGACAGCTTGAGAAGAATGGGGAGCACGCGGTTGACACTACCAGCGCTGAAGACCCCGTCCCTGAGTAGATCACGCAACCATGCAGGCTGTCTGTCCACGGAGGACTTGATCTGGGGCGTCGGTTCTACGTTCTGCGGACGATCAACGCGAAACAAGACGAAACACAGAAAAAACGACACACATCGTCGTATACACCTCTGGATTCTTTGGCGATTTTCGGGGTCCAGTCGAGCTGGGAAAGCCAAGGATCGTCTCTCCAGGATAGGTCCTGCATCATACCCTTCGCCCGCTCCGCGAGGTCCACAAGATGCTTCTTCACTTTATTTTCCAACTCGTGGTACGTCCGTTCAGCGTTGCACAGATACTCTTCCCAAGACTCGTTTATTGTCAAGAAACTCGTACCCATGGTAAGGATCCCGGCAAACGACACTGGATTCGGACACCGTTCGAGAAATGCGGGAAGGACTTGCGCAAAGACTTGATGTGTCACATTGACGTCTTCGGCGCAGTACGCAAGGTAATCCTGAATGTCTGCAAGGATTGCCTCTCTCGACGACGTCATGAAACCTTCACGGATTTCCTTGTCTAACTCGATGTTGCAATACAGCTTCGCGACATCCGCGAGGGCGTTGGCCGAAGTGAGGTCCTCCCAGCGCTGCTGCGATATATCAGCGTCTGTCACGTCCCCGTCGCCTTCCTGGAGCTGAGGCAGACTCTCCTCAATGTCGACGCGCAGACGACGGAGCTGCGCCCGCCGGGCGGCGTCGACCTCGGACTCTGCTTGGGACTCGGCATCGCGCATCATCTCGAGGGCTGCCTCGACGGCCTCCGCACGCTGTTCGATGCGCGTAGCCTTTGCTTTGCGGTGTTTCATCCACGCCGGTCTTTGATGCGATGATATGCCGTTGACGGCGACGTGAAGCGACATGGTGTCCATGAACCGCGTCTGTGTGCCTCCGAGGCTGTATTCTTCGCGCACCCGCTGTCGATCGTAGGAGACGTTGTGTCCGACGACGATCCGTGGTACCTGGGGTTCGCCGAGGGGAACCAGATGCTGCACCTGGTCTGACTCCCCGAGCAACCATGGCGATATCCAGCAGTACCACGCATTTTTGGATGCAGCACACGCGAGGACGGCGTAGGGATGGTGCGGTGGCATGGTCTCGACGTCGAACACGAGCATCTGCTCGGGTCGGCCATCGTGTTCCGGGTATGAAACATGTTCGCTGTAGCTCGAGCCGTCTGGAAGGTGGTAGTACTTGGTCCATCCAGGTTGAACGTCGAAAAAGTCTGGTTTAGGGGGCAATGTGTCTTGCGCGAGCTGTCTGGAGAGGGATAGCCAGGGTTGGGCACAGCGCTGGCCAATGCGGTAAAAGTGCTCGTCGATATTCGTACCTTGAAGTGGCGGAAGCGTGAAACCGGTGTCTGGGAGGACGGAACCCTGCTTGGGGTCGAGACCGTGCATGTGAAGGTGGTCGCGAGCGATCTGGACGAAAGCTGGCTCGGGAGGGGGGAAGGCGACCTGTTTGAATATTTGAGCGTGGAGTTGGCGGGAGAGCATCTGCACGCCCAGCTCGTTACGTTGAACTAGGAGTGCGTCAGTCGGCCGGTCGAGGGCATGTTTAAGGCATACCATGTCGAACAGGCTCGTCCGTTTTTCGCTTCCTCGAACTCGGGCTGGCTACCGTTTGGGGCTGTCTTTTGTTCTCGTCATGATGCCTTTTCTCTGATTTTTGTCGCTGCGTAAGGGGCACTGGTGGAACATGGAACGTACGCGCGAGGGGAGACCTTCGCAGGGTGTTCAGCATCCGTCGTGGGAACGCCGACACAACGTTACAAAGTGAGTCATGACACATCTTCAGGCGCTTCGCCTTAGTACGCTGCGCTACTTTTATGCGCGTCTGGCTGTCTTTATCTACGATTCCAACTGATACTTTTATTTCACCGACTTCGAGCCGATTGGAGATTGTTGGAGAAGAATTTCTCCCGTGTCGTAGAGTTGTTTTCGATGTTTCATCTTGCCATGTGCACGCGGCCGATACCCACATGACAGAGGGTGTCGAACATGAACCATGCCGACTTGAACCATCCCTTTGGACGTCGACATGCCAAAGGTAATTCAGTATTTTTCGACCTGTTCAATCTGCTCACCAAGGATGAACTCGATGAACGATGGATCCTCCACAAGTTCAATTTTGCTACGGCAGTTTTCAATAAGCACCCCGAAAGCACGAAACCGTTCGTGGCCACTCTTACAGTCGCATGCAATGTCTGATGTAATAACTGTGTGATGAATATATCATAACACTACCTGCATTCACAGATACCGACCCCTCGGCCGAGTCATCGACGTTCTGACCAAAGGGTTCGCTTCTTAGATGATACCGGATGCAGCCCGCCCGTTGTCTCGTCGACGCAGGTGGTATATCTCCAGACGTGTCGGCCCTAGTTCCCAGACTCGTGCAAGGTTTCGTGCGAGCCACTTCTAGCACAGAAGCGCATCGAAAACAAGACAGGTCCAACAGCGAGCGACGCCCTTGAAATCAAAGACGTGCCTCACTGCTGGACGCACCTTATTCTCGGCGTAGACACTCCCGATCGAAGTTCAAACCCCTTCTCTACGCCCGATGCCGATCGTCTGCACCAGGCGCTGAGGGCGAAGACTCACCTTTCGCGTTTTTCGTCACCCTCGCGTCAATCCTCAAAACTACCCGTCGCCCTCTTGTTTTCCTGAACCTCTCGGTTGGGGCCACTTGGGACGGGAACCTTTTCTGAAGCAGAGCATCGTCAATGAAATCCAAGCACAAGTCAATGCGAAACGTACCATCGTCCACCTGATTGGAAGCGTGTGTCTCCATCCAGACAC